>JABMCL010001577.1:290000-372500 GCA_018857735.1 Alviniconcha marisindica | reverse complement strand
TGTGGGGATTGTGTATATATATGTGCATGAGTGTATGTTTGTGGGTGTGTTGGAGCCCCCCTCCAACACACCCACAAACATACACTCATGCACATTAGGGGTTGGTGGAGTGAAAGTACATGTGATAGTTATCTGACCTAACAGAAGTGTTGTCAGACAGTATGTGAGAGATTTTATACAATGATGATGGAGTATTATTGTGCATATATATGACTGTGTTAGCATACATGTGCATTTGCATGTCAGATATAGTTCAGGTGAAAATAACTACATCCATAGATACATATATATACATATATATACATATGTATGTTTGATTTTGCCAATGCAAACAGATGTAAATATTTAAAATAAAAAAGGCGTTATTTGAAAAGTAAACATAAAAAATAAAAAATAAAGATAAAACAACATGTAATGAGCATCATTAAACTGCAAAGTAACATCATCACGAAACATTAAAATACCAGGCAAAAATAACTTTGTCTCTCTGAAGCAAAAGCTGTGGAGTTGAAGGGGCCAAAAATTCACATCAAATAATAATAATAATGTACACTTATCATGCGCTCATCAACGCCCTGAGCGCTCACATGATACATATTAACCTAAATATGACATTCTACACGCACGTAGAGCATAGTCCTACCAAAACAATTTCCATAAAGTATTATAAACAATTTTTAAAAAACGCACTACAAACACACACACACACTGACTGTAGCAGAAACTGTGTACTGATATTAGTTAGGATGGAAATACTGTGAGAAGAGGAAGGTTTTCAGTTTGGCTTTAAAAGATGACAGGGCTGAGCAGACATTCAGCCATACTCTAGGTGTAACAAACACTCTGACGCAGGCAGTGAAAAAGGATGCTCATTAGCATACAATGAAACAACCGAGCAGAAACAAACACTTTCAGCTGAATCAACACACAAGGGAGTTAATTAGCGCTCGCACTACGTAACACAAGCACAACAACAAAGACCCGAGTCGCCTACAGTAACTCTCACCTGGCGTGCGAGTAAATACAAGGCACATAAATTCCATCTGATGTACCTCTGGTGGAGTTTATGTACCTTGTATTTACATGCATGCATTGTGAGAGTTACCGTAGGCGACTCGGGTCTTTGTTGTTGTACTTGTGTTACGTATTTCAAGCGCTAATTAACTCCCTTGTTTGTTGATTTTGCACAAGCGCTCTGGGCCTCGTTCTGTTTCAGATTACTTTCAGCTTAGGCAAATCCTTTGCAATTCAACGCCTCAACACATTTTCTGACCTTCTTGTCCTCGCTTGCGAAGACGGGCTTGCATTTTTCTGCTGGGTGTTACGAGGTAGTCATGAACGACAGTGAATTCTTGACAGTGTGGGAATTTCTGGAGACAGAATAGCACATGAATTAGCATACATACTGCAGTTAGCAGGAAACGAGGTTGTCATTTGTGACAGTGATTACTTGAAAATGTGGATCACAGGGGTGAAAAAGTAGGCATGAGTGGCTGTGATTTCTTGAAAAATGCGGATCGCTGGGGTGATAAGGTATGCATGATGGACTGTGATTTCTTGAAAAAATGTGGATCACAGGGGTGACACAGTGGCATCAGTGACTATGATTTCTTGAAAATGTTTGGAACCCCCTGTCAAAACACATAAATTACTGTGCCACTATCACAAGCCTGATAAGGTAACCATGTGTGGCTGTGATTTCTTGAAACTGTGTAAACCCCCCCCACCCCCCCACCCCAGGCAAAAGAAAAACTACAGTACCATTACTGCAACCGTGGAATGTAAAAACCAAAAATAATTTGCCGTGATCTGTAGAGCACAGAGTACTGCTATTTGTTGATACATACGGAGAAAATAATGGGACTGAATAAAGCAGGCGTTTTGCTGAGAAATGCACTGCAGAAAGTAGTAGTAATTGGATTTTAACATCCTGTCAACCACACAGGGTCACCTCAGGACAGTCAAACTCCAGTCATAAGCAAATACACATTTCTAAACTCTTCTCACATATGTATCAACCCTCTGTCAAGTCAATCTACAAAACCAATCACTTCGCAAACATGAAACATACAATGATACATGTATACACAAACATCAGACACAAATTTTTTAAGAGTTAGTCCCTTCAACATTACCCCTGTTAAAAGAGCACATAAGGCTAGGACATGCTGGTATCGTCGATCTTTCCATCTAATTTATCAATACCAGGTTAAAGAAAAATATAAAAAAGGAATGGACAGACACACTATAAAATTAAAAAATGTTATATAAATGCATAATGGCAAATACCAGTGCCATAAGGCAGCAAGCTGCACATACTACCTACCAACTATCATCTCCTAGCTGCTCAACAAGAGCCATACAAAAAAGCCTAACCCTTAATGAAAAATATTTGAGAGTTTTCTGGAAAAAAAGTCAGGAGAATGGACCATTGGCAGAAAAATGACAAGACAAAAAGGGAAAGAGGACTAGGCAGAAAAAACAAGAGAAGAGATAGGAAAGGGGAATCAAATGACAGCCCTGAGATTCCAGACAGGAGGGAGACATCAGACATCCCTGGCCTCCCTTCGGGGGGGGGGGGGGGGGGGGGGACTTCAGAAAACAACTCAGAGAAATTTGCAAACTGTGTGAAGTAGGCATTCGCTAACAAATACACACACAGAGCACAAAACTTGCAAAATGTTCTGGGCTGCATGAAGAAGGCATTCGCTAACAAATACACACACAGAGCACAAAACTTGCAAAATGTTCTGGGCTGCAGGAAGCAGGTATCTGCTAACAAATACACTCACAGAGCACAAAACTTGAAAAATGTTCTAGGCTGCATGAAGAAGGCATTTGCAATTTTTTTAAAGGTTAAAACAACATCAGCAAACAGTTATTTTTGCACAGCACATGATAAGATGAAGGAAAAAAGAACTTACTGAAATGTCTGGAATGTGGGTAACGAGGTATTTGCGTTTGATGCTGTTGGGAGCCAGACGATCTCCAAGGTCGATTCCGACACGTGTACACACAGCCTGAAAGCAACAATGGCACAAGTGAAGCTATGAAAAGCTGCGGATCTGATCACGTATTATTCATGAAAGCAACAATGGCACAAGTGAAGCTATGAAAAGCTGCGGATCTGATCACGTATTATTCATGCCCCTTTGACATTGGAAAAACTCTGATTTGATTTGATAGAGAAAAAAGATTGTAACGTTCAAGTGACATTATTTTAAACCAAACGATAGAAAATTCAGGCTTCTCCTGGCAGTTGACTTTGAAAAAGCATTTGATAGTGTTGCATGGTCCTTCATTAAGAAGTCTCTTGGTAGAATTTTGGTCCTTTATAAAACGATGGGTTCAGATATTTTACACCAATATTAAAGCCAGTGTAGCTGTAAACTGCCAGTATACAAGTTGGTTTCAGATTGAAAGAGGTGTGCAACAAGGAGATCCGCTATCACCTTATTTATACTTGATTTGTGCAGAAATTATATCTTTATTGATTCGGCAAAACCCACGAATCAAAGGAATACTTGTGAAGGATATATCAGTCCTCCTGTCTCAGTTTGCAGACGATACAACACTTTATCTCGATGGTAAAGAGGCGTCCTTCAGGGAGAGTGTAAATGTGCTTGTGAGATATGTGTCAATGTCAGGCTTAAGATAAATTTTGATAAAACAAGTGCAGTTTGGATTGGCTCAGAAAAAGATTCGAGGATTAGATTTTACCACATTTGGAGTTCAAGTGGAATCCTGCCACATTCAAAGTCATTGGCGTTCACTTCTCTACAAATACAGAAATCGTCCCTTCTATTAATTATGAAGGTAAACTACTTGAGATTCAGAAACTATTGAATGCTTGGTCAAAGCGACACCTTACTCCCTTAGGAAAAATTGCAGTCATCAAATCGCTGGTTGTCTCAAAGATAACATATTTAATGATGAACATTCCCGATCCCACAGAAGGCTTTATCCAGGAGCTGGAAAAAATGTTGTTTGATTTTTTATGGAATGGCAAGAAAGATAAAATAAAATGAAAGACGCTTTGTCAAGCTTTTGAGCAAGCTGGTCTAAAAATGGTAAATATACACGAGTATTTGTCAGCCATGAAAATAAATTGGTTGCGACGAATTTTCCAGCCTGACAACTGTCTAATAAAGAATGTTTTGTTTGCTGTTTGTCCAGCTTTTGCTAATATCCGAGGATTCGGAGGGGAATACGCCAATATTGTACATTGGCAAATTCAGACCCCTTTTTGGGCTCAAGTGTTAATGCATTATAAAAGATTTTGTGCAAAATGTCAACCAAAATGTTTTAGAGTTTTTATCAGAGCATATACACTATAATTCTCATATTGTGAGAGACAAAAAAAATTTTTCATGATAGACACTTGTCTGAAAACTGTGTGACAATGGTAAAACATTTAATGGATGAAGAGGGAGATATCTTGTCTTTTGCTGATTTTTATGAAAGGTTTCCAAACGTGGGATTGGATTTTCTCACTTATCATGGATTGGTTTCATCAGTAATGACGTACCAAAAAAATAATAATTTGTGAGTGAGAATAGTGCTCTCCCTCTGGATTCAGACTCAAAACCGTGGCCAGTTATTTTGAAACGGGGTTCAAGAGGAGTGTACTCAGTTCTAAATGAATATAGTCAAACGCCCAAATGTGTGTGCAAATGGAATCAGCTTTTTGCTGAGTTGAACTGGGGGGAAATATTCTGTAAACCGATTCTAACAACAAAAGATACGCAACTCAGATGGTTTCAGTTCAGGATTTTGCACAGACTTTTACCAACGGGACGTTATTTGTACTTGAGAAACTTAACAGAAACTCCAATGTGGATTTTTGCAGCCATGAAGAAGAAACATTACTTCACTTATTTTGGGAGTGTCCAGCTGTCCAGTCTTTCTGGTCTGATGTCAGTGCGCTGATCAGTAGGGACATACAAGTGGAACTGAATATGCCGCTGATTCTGTTTGGCCTTGACCAAAATGTACAAACTGACAGAAGGTTTGACCTAATTATTTTGACGGCAAAATTCCATATTTTCAAATCAAAATTGCAAAAGGGAAAACCAAATGTTAACATTTTCATCCACTCATTAAAGCAAAGGGCAGTCATAGAGAAATATTGCATTGCTGCTTCAGACCAAAAGGAAAGGCATGAGACACAACCGTTATCACTTGCTGATCTTCTGTGTTTAGAGTAAAGTATGACTCTCTCTCTCTCTCTCTCCCAACGACTAAAACTCTGTGTGTGTGTGTGTGTGTGTGTGTGTGTGTGTGTGTGTGTGTGTGTGTGTGGTGTGTGGTGTGTGTGTGTGTGTGTAAGTTACCTAAATAACTAGGTTGTTTAATATTCAATGTTTGTATTTCAATAACTGTTCTTTGAGTTCAAAAATATACAATATGTGTTATTGTGGTATTTAAAAAACAAACAAAAACAAAAACAAAAAACAAAAAAGCCTGTTAATCTCATTTTGCAAAATTTTCATAGTGACTACTGTGTTTCATGGTTTGTAAGCAGCGAGAACATGTTGCAGGATTCTGGCATGAAAGCATGTGTGTCTGTGCTGGGGGGATGTGTGTATGTGGGAGGGTCTGTGTGTACATGTTTATGCGTATATGTGAATGTGGTAGAAAAACTTGTAAAGTGCATCAGCTGGACTTTGATTTCACCCCATTGTTATGACTTTGAAGCAATAAAGAATCAGTGTCAAAACATGTCATTTCTTTGACAAATCATCCCCCCCCCCCCCCCCCCCAACAACAAAGTAATACGAGAAACCCTGGAACTTCTCACTCACTGAAATCATCCTGGCGATCTTGCCCTCAAATCCGGTGGTATTGTCAACGACATCAAAGTACGGATGGCCAACCCAAGCCTGTAACATTAAACAAACAAAAACTATGCTATCTCGTCCTAAGTAAAATCTGATCCTGATTGCCTCATACCACCTTGCTGTGAACAGACATACAATAAAACGTTGACTGATTGACTTGATCTGATCCGGGTTGGCAGCTGAGCCTACAAGATACCCAGGCCTGCTGCCATCATTCAGTGCAGCTCAGTTCAGTTCTGGATGGTATCTATGTGCTTGGAAAAACCCATATGCGCCCCGTCTCTCGGAAGTTTCCCTGATGTTGCCTTTTAAACAGTTCCAATGTTCGTCTGGTTGATGATGGCCCTCTCTCGTTCTCTCAAGGAAGATCGTCTAGTGCTTCCTCTTTCCAAGCCTCTCTCCTCCAGCGGATCATGTTCTTATCACCTGTTCCAAGCACCTGTGGAGTTATTTGATTTGTCCTCTTCTTTAGCATTGCGTTAAAAAATAAAATAAAAAAATATCTGAGTTTAAATATGATAGTTCCCTCAAAGTTACAAGGCTGTAAAACACACACACACAAAAAAAACCCCAGAAATAAACAAATAGGTGCAAACAGATAATTACATTGGCAGTAACAGCGTCCACCTCCCTGGCCGAGTCGAGGCCTTCGTGCCTTGTCTTGTGACCCTGCAAGGTGTAGAAATCTTCCGCCCCATTGGCGGCGGACACCATGTGGATGATCTGGTTGTAGCGGTTGTCGCGCAGATCCACCTCGTGCCAGCCATTCTCCGCCTTCATCCTCTCCCAGTCGCTACGTGGCAAGTCTGAAAAAATAAGAAAAGAAGATTAATTTTTAACGCTAGGTTTCAATGTGTGTGTTGTGTGTGTATGTGTATGTTGTCTGTGTGCTGTATGTGTGCATGTGTGTGTGTGCATGCATGTGTGTGTTGTGTGTGCGCACACGTGTGTACATGTGTACTGTGTGCATGCATGTGTATGTGTTGTGCACATGTGTGTGCATGTGTATTGTGTGCGCGCATGCATGCATCAGTGTGTTGTATATGTATTGTTATCAGACATAACTGTACATTATTTTAGGAGCATGGTTGAGGGTGTACTTACACGATGAGTCATCAACTAACCCCTGGTCGCAAATCAGCAGCACAATATACATGTACACTCAGACCCACTAACTCAAAAACTAAGTTCCCCCTCACACACACACAGACACACAACAAGAACAAGAGCATCAAACAAACTTACACGCTGAGCCATCCATGACCCCACGATCACAAATCAGCAGCACATTCTGGCGCCGATGCTCAGCAAGAGCATGGAACGTGTTCTCCACTTGCATCATGGTTTTGATGACGTTCTGCTGGAACTGAAAGGCTGCAACAACCACACGGGTAGGGAACTTTAGGCTCACACCACAAGCCTCCCATAAGCCTAGGAGTAGGAAAGTGCACCAGCAACAAGTCATGTTGCAGCTCAAACTACAAACACTGGTTTACAACAGCCTTCCTCCAACCACTGCCATAACTGATTTCGCCATAGGTCTTGGAAAACTGTCAGCTAACGGACAGTTTTCAGTCAATCAATTAATGTTTTATTTTATGTCTGTTCACATCGAGGTGATAGGGGGGCGGGGATAGCTCAGTGGTTAGAGTGCCAGACTCATGACTGAAAGGTCGCGGGTTCAAATTCCTGCAGAAGCGGCAGGAGAATTTTCCTCTCCAGGGTCGACTTTCTGTGCTGACTCTTATTTCGGTATCCGTTCCACCCCCGTGTTACCGCAGTAGCACGTAAAAGATCCTGGTTATTCTGCCAAAGGTGCGGTGGCAGGTTACTGCTAAACACGCATACACCTTAAGTACGTGGCTTTGCATGAAGTGACATGGTGCGTGGTTGTATGGTGTACACAGAACTTGCGCTGAGATGGCTGCAGTTTCATGTGGCACCAGCCATGCCAGCGCTGTAAGTACACTTCGGTGGATATTCAAAAAACGTGCTATAAAAAGCTTGTCACTCATGTAGAACACGTGCGAGCGCAGTGAGTCTGCTCAAGAGAGCGGAGAATAGCGCTATATAAGTGATCATCAATCATTCAATCAATTAACGCCCCCCCCTCCCCGCCGCCCCCGCAAAAGGGACAGCTTTTCATCGGTGCTCAAATGGCAGCATGTGTATATCAGACAACTCAAATTACGTCACGCATTTTTTTTATAATTGTCCACGTTGCTTACACCAGCCCAAATTCAAAAAAAGAAGAAGTCTGAATCGAGACTTTACATAGTTATGATTGAAGTTGAACATTTGTCGATATCTACATTATGTGTTAGATTTTTGTTAAATTACTGATAACATTTTCCATCCCAATATATATTATGTGTGTTATATTAGGCTTGTTCAGCACTTTGAGCCACAGGGTAGGCGCATTACAAACTGCCATTATTATTGCTTTTTAATTATATGATGCTATTTTCTGCTGTAGAATAGACTCACTGAGCTCTAGCCACATGTCACTCTGAATGAATGTCTGTAGCTTTACACAGCATTTTTGAATATCCTTTTAAGTGGTGTACTTACAAATTACACAGCTGATTGGATTCAACACAGTTGGTGCCACAAAAGCTTTGTCACATTTAACGATCTTAACGTTGTGTCAGCTGCAGTTACAATAATAATAATAATGTATATTTATCATGCGCTCATCAACGCCCTGAGTGCTCAACATGATACATATTAACCTAAACGATATTCTATACACATGCAGAGCATAATTCTACCAAAACAATTTACATAATTATTTAAAAAACAACAACAAAAACGCACTACACACACACACACTGACTGTAGCAGAAACTGGGTATTGATATTAGTTAGGATGGAAATACTGTGAGAAGAGGAAGGTTTTCAGTTTGGCTTTAAAAGATGACAGGGTTGAGCAGTGTCTAAGGTCTTGTGTGAGTGAATTCCAAATGTGGGGTCCAAAGCAAGAGAAGGCACGGAAGCCATGAGTCTTGCGTTTGTATTGTTGGATTTCCAGCATGCGGGTGTCAGAAGAAGAGTGTAGTGTATGAGATGGAATGTAGACATGCAGCAGTTCAGAGAGGTAAGCAGGACCAGAACCATTTATAGCACTGAAACACATACAAGCGACTTTATACTTAATACGTTCTGAAATGGGAAGCCAGTGCAGTTTTCCCAGGAGAGGTGTTGAGTGTTGGTGATGGGGTGCCAAGAGAACAAGTCTTGCAGCAAAGTTCTGAATTTTCTGGAGAGGTTGGATGACAGAATTAGGTGTACCCATGAGGAGACAGTTGCAGTAGTCAAGCCGTGAAAGGATATAGGAAGTAACAAGACTCTTGGTTGAGTCTTCAGTGAGAAACCTGCGGATTGAACTAATGTGTTTAAGCTCGAAATAAGCAGTTTGGCAGATTTTTATGACGTGCTTCTTCATAGACAGTTTTGAGTCAAGAATGAATCCAAGGTTCCTGGCAGAATCAGAGAAGGGGATGTTGTGAGAGCCAAGAGTAATCGAGTCAGGGAGGGGAACGGTAGAAGGTTTCAAGGAAGACGAAAAGGGAAAGAGAAGAGCTTGTGTTTTGTCGTCATTCAGTTATGAAGAATTAGCTTTCTGTAGGTGCTTAGCCATGCTTCCCACCGTTTTTAATTATTTTGAAGAGATCCCAACACGTA
Source organism: Alviniconcha marisindica (assembly GCA_018857735.1). Classification (NCBI taxonomy): domain Eukaryota; kingdom Metazoa; phylum Mollusca; class Gastropoda; family Provannidae; genus Alviniconcha; species Alviniconcha marisindica. The sequence continues at coordinate 362,976 of JABMCL010001577.1, read as the reverse complement.
ACAAGCAAAAACCAAAGATCAGCTCGCACTCTCTCTCCTCTCTCACCTTTCTCTCTGTCACTTTTCTGTGCCATTTGAGTTTTACGTCATGTAATATTTATTACATCTATTAAATGTTATCATCATGCCAGCATTCTTCCAAGCACTGGACATAGCTCAACCCTAAACAGATAAGTGGATTAGCTCTCCATCTTGATTTGTCATCGATTTTCACCATTTCGTTTTTGTTTAAGTGTCGTTCTATAGCTTGATAAAGGGGATTACCCCGAAAATTCACATGTTGTATTTTGTCCTAATAAATAGCGTTATTTTGAACCTTTCATGTGTTTGGAATTTTCAGATTTGTTTTTATTATTTTATGAATTAACTAGATCCACTTTGAATATATATATATATATACACATTCTGTTAACTTTTTTAAAATCTTTTTTTCCCGCTAAAACTTTAGTACCCGACACAATCTGACCAATTACATAACTGCTGAGAAATTTGTACTCAAACGTCTTGAACTAACCCGAAGAGGTCTGAGAAAACATCAATTCAGCTGCTCTGATTGTACAACAAAACAAAACAAAACTTTTTATCTTTTTTGTTGCTCACCTTCTTCCTTGCTCATATCTGCAAATCTTGCTCCGCCACTGAAAACAAAACACAAGCACAGGCGTAATGAATATAACCTGCTATGATGTGTGAGTGCATGAATGTTGGGTGAAGAGTAATCAAGTATTTGTGTGTGTGTGTGTGTTGGGTGTTAAAAAAGAGGGACCTGTTTTTTGTGTTGTGTGTGTGGGGGGCCAGTTTTTTTATATGGACAGAATTCATATTATGGAATTTTATCCAATATGCCCATTATATTACACTATAGTAACTTGTGCATTCTTTTAATCTTTTTTTCTTTTTTTAAATTAATGAGCCTTTAAGGTTAGTTGAATTGCCCTGTGAGGGATAATTAAAGTATGCTGACTTGGTCTGACTTGACTAACCACAAGTGCCTTCCCGCTAGACCAGACTGACTCACAACAGATGATGAAAATCCATGCTAACAATTAAAATCCACCTACTGTTTTATAGTACTTGTCTTCTGTATTTATTGTTGTTAATTTACAAAATTTACATAAAAACTTGTTGCAAATGGTTGTTATTTTTTTAATATTTTAATGGAGGTATGTGCAGTGATATAACAGTTAAGACACACACTGTTATCACCACTCAGTAACGTCAATATTCCCACTAATGGGGTTCTGTCAAGCCATACAGATTAATTATTAATACGGCTAAAAGTAACCCTGAAGTGTGTGTGTGTGTGTTGGGGGGGGGGGTTCCTTATCACAAACATTTGGCTGCCCTGGGATGACCCTGGGTCAGTGTAGTTGACAGGACAATAAAAACAACAACACAAAACCCAAATACATCAACTGGTGACTGGTCAGTCAGATCCTGTGTCAATCTGGTTGACAGGACAATAAAAACAACCCAAACCCAAATACACCAACTGGTGACTGGTCAGTAAGCTGTCCTGGGATGACCCTGGGTCAGTGTAGTTGACGGGAGAATAAAAACAACAACACAAAACCCAAATACATCAACTGGTGACTGGTCAGTCAGATCCTGTGTCAATCTGGTTGACAGGACAATAAAAACAACACAAACCCAAATACACCAACTGGTGACTGGTCAGTAAGCTGTCCTGGGATACCCTGGGTCAGTGTAGTTGACAGGACAATAAAAACAACACCAACCCAAATACACCAGACTGGTGACTGGTCAGTCAGATCCTGTGTCAATGTAGTTGACAGGACAATAAAAACAACACAAACCCAAATACACCAGCTGGTGACTGGTCAGTAAGCTGTCCTGGGATGCCCTCTGGGTCAGTGTAGTTGACAGGACAATAAAAACAACCCAGACCCAAATACACCAGTTGGTGACTGGTCAGTCAGATCCTGTGTCAATGTAGTTGACAGGACAATAAAAACAACACAAACCCAAATACACCAGCTGGTGACTGGTCAGTAAGCTGTCCTGGGATGACTCTGGGTCAGTGTAGTTGACAGGACAATAAAAACAACCCAGACCCAAATACACCAGCTGGTGACTGGTCAGTTGCAGATCCTGTGTCAATGTAGGTTGACAGGACAATAAAAACAACCCAAACCCAAATACACCAGCTGGTGACTGGTCAGTCAGATCCTGTCTCAGTGTGGTTGACAGGACAATAAAAACAAAACCCAAACCCAAATACACCAACTGGTGACTGGTCAGTCGGCTGTCCTGGGATAGCCCTGGGTGTGTAGGTGACGGGACAATAAACAACAACCAGACCCAAATACACAACTGGTGACTGGTCAGTCAGATCCTGTGTCATGTGGTTGACAGACAATAAAAATAAACAAACCCAAATACACCAACTGGTGACTGGTCAGTAAGCTGTCCTGGGATAGACCCTGGGTCAGTGTAGTTGACGGACAATAAAAACAACCCAACCCAAAGCACCAGTGGTGACTGGTCAGTCAGATCCTGTGTCAATGTGTTGACAGGACAATAAAAACAACACAAACCCAAATACACCAACTGGTGACTGGTCAGTAAGCTGTCCTGGGATAACCCTGGGTCAGTGTAGTTGACAGGACAATAAAAACAACCCAGACCCAAAGCACCAGTTGGTGACTGGTCAGTCAGATCCTGTGTCAATGTAGTTGACAGGACAATAAAAACAACACAAACCCAAATACACCAACTGGTGACTGGTCAGTAAGCTGTCCTGGGATGACTCTGGGTCAGTGTAGTTGGCAGGACAATAAAAACAACCCAGACCCAAATACACCAGTTGATGACTGGTCAGTCAGATCCTGTGTCAATGTAGTTGACAGGACAATAAAAACAACACAAACCCAAATACACCAACTGGTGACTGGTCAGTAAGCTGTCCTGGGATGACTCTGGGTCAGTGTAGTTGACAGGACAATAAAAACAACACAGACCCAAAATATACCAGCTGGTGACTGGTCTTTGAGATCCTGTGTCAATGTGGTTGACAGGACAATAAAAACAACACAGACCCAAATACACCAGCTGGTGACTGGTCAGTCAGATCCTGTCTAAGTGTGGTTGACAAGACAATAAAAAATAAAACCCAAACCCAAATACACCAACTGGTGACTGGTCAGTCAGCTGTCCTGGGAAGACCCTGGGTCAGTGTAGTTGACGGGACAATAAAAAATAAAAAACCCAAATACATCAACTGGTGACTGGTCAGTCAGATCCTGTGTCAATGTGGTTGACAGGACAATAAAAACAACACAAACCCAAATACACCAACTGGTGACTGGTCAGTCAGATCCTGTGTCAATGTGGTTGATAGGACAATAAAAACATCCCAAACCCAAATACACCAGCTGGTGACTGGTCAGTAAGCTGTCCTGGGATAACCCTGGGTCAGTGTAGTTGACAGGACAATAAAAACAACACAAACCCAAATACACCAGCTGGTGACTGGTCAGTCAGATCCTGTCTCAGTGTGGTTGACAAGACAATAAAAAATAAAACCCAAACCCAAATACACCAACTGGTGACTGGTCAGTCAGCTGTCCTGGGAAGACCCTGGGTCAGTGTAGTTGACGGGACAATAAAAAATAAAAAACCCAAATACATCAACTGGTGACTGGTCAGTCAGATCCTGTGTCAATGTGGTTGACAGGACAATAAAAACAACACAAACCCAAATACACCAACTGGTGACTGGTCAGTCAGATCCTGTGTCAATGTGGTTGACAGGACAATAAAAACAACACAAACCCAAATACACCAACTGGTGACTGGTCAGTCAGATCCTGTGTCAATGTGGTTGATAGGACAATAAAAACAGCCCAAACCCAAATACACCAGCTGGTGACTGGTCAGTAAGCTGTCCTGGGATAACCCTGGGTCAGTGTAGTTGACAGGACAATAAAAACAACACAGACCCAAATACACCAGCTGGTGACTGGTCAGTCAGATCCTGTCTCAGTGTGGTTGACAGGACAATAAAAACAACACAGACCCAAATACACCAGCTGGTGACTGGTCAGTCAGATCCTGTCTCAGTGTGGTTGACAAGACAATAAAAAATAAAACCCAAACCCAGATACACCAACTGGTGACTGGTCAGTCAGCTGCCCTGGGAAGACTCTGGGTCAGTGTAGGTGACGGGACAAAAACAACAACACAAAACCCAAATACATCAACTGGTGACTGGTCAGTCAGATCCTGTGTCAATGTGGTTGACAGGACAATAAAAACAACACAGACCCAAATACACCAGCTGATGACTGGTCAGTCAGATCCTGTGTCAATGTGGTTAATAGTAGGTAGGACCACTCATTTTTTTGGTTTCTTCACAGGAAAACAAAATGTGTCAGAAACTGTGCATTTTGGTGAAAACAGTCACTCTGCAAAATTTCAAGCAGATATTTCAAATATTTTTTGAAATATTTAATATTTAGTATGTTTGCGTAACTGTCGCTGTGTTGACTGCATGTGGAATGCCAGGTTTACATGGGAATAACAAGAAGAACAGATGCTGCACACTATAAACAAAGACATTTCTTCAAACAATACAACACAAAGCTCCAGAAAATGAACAACAAACGTTTAGAAAATCCACCAATTTGATTTAATAAGCAATCAAAATTTATCATTTTCATGACAATTTCCTTGCAAATCACACAAATATCCATCTTTAGCACCCCATGCCAAGTAAAGTAAATCTCTGATTTGTCTTAATATGCCTCTACACACAGATCTATATACATATATTATGCCTAATTTTTTTCAGAACTGCATTATTTTCATTTGTCATTATACAGGCGTCCAAACTTGACCCAAAAGCCAATTTGAATGTCACAAATTTATGTTCACTATGAAACACTAACCTGGCTGTGGACACATTTTCTTAGCTTTGCTTATACAAGGAGTACAGCAATGTTTCACATATCAAAATATTTGCAATGAAGAGATCTTTACACTAAAAACAATCTGGTTTAAAAACATTTTTTAATCTGATGACAATTACGATTATGTAATATTTTTAAATTGCAAATAATTATCTAGGGCTGTATCTCAGGCAGTACTTGTGCTAAGAAAATAATTCATACATCAAAATGTGTGCTACCCAGAGACCTTTACACTGGAAACAAATTTTGTCATAAAAAAAAAGTTGTTATGCAATTATGACTTTGTAACAGATTATGTAATATCTGGAAAATGATAGGACAATAAAAACAACCCAAACACACCAACTGGTGATTGGTCAGTCAGATCCTGTGTCAATGTGGTTGACAGGACAATAAAAACAACCCAAACCCAAATACACCAGCTGGTGACTGGTCAGTCAGATCCTGTGTCAGTGTGGTTGACAAGACAATAAAAACAACCCAAACCCAAATACACCAGCTGGTGACTGGTCAGTCAGATCCTGTGTCAGTGTGGTTGACAAGACAATAAAAAATAAAACCCAAACCCAAATACACCAACTGGTGACGGGTCAGTCGGCTGTCCTGGGATGACCCTGGGTCAGTGTGGTTGACGGGACAATAAAAACAACAAACCCAAATATACCAGCTGGTGACTGGTCAGGCAGAAAGTATGCTGGCTCAATTAGTCAGTAACGAGGTCAGCAGCCTCTGACTCTCACCAAGACCCGAGTGCAGTTCCATGTTTTTGAGAGAAGCAGTTTCCTTAGCAGCAGTGCAAAGTATGCGGCAGCCTGATCTCAGTGTGTGTGTATACATATGCATGTATTGGGTGGTTCTGGCGGGGTTGTTAACTCCCTTGACTTTTGCCCGGCTTCGCTTAAGTCCCTTGGCTGCTTTTACTTCCGGTGCGTACTTTCTTCACAATGGAAGGCGGTGACAGTGAATTTTTGAATTTTACACTGCCAGCTTTAAGACATTTTTGGAGGCCCATAGTCAGAATGTATCTGGCAACAAGCAATAACTTGTTGCTCATGCTATAGGATGCCCCAAAACACATTTTTTCCACGAACTCGCGATCTTCTGGTCAGCCCAGAGAAGTTGTAAAGACACTTTTTTTCCACCCTCCATCCCCTTTCCCCTGTAATTTTTGCAACCGGAACAGTGGTGGCATTTGTACTGCTTCGCAATTCTAGGTTCAACTTCCATTGTTATACACTGCGTGAAGCAACGCCTACTCAGAAATCGGCCCGAAAGTGAAGCTGCGACCTCACATGACTTCTTACGCGAAAGATTACAAAGGGCATTCACTCGTGCAAACCAGCTTCACTGAACCACTGAATACATATGTAACCAAAAACATTTCTTTTCCCCAAACTGTAGACCTGCCATGTTTCTGTTCCATGCTGCTGTCTTCATCCATCAAGTCTCTAAGCTGTGTAAATTTAGCTTTGTATAGTCAGAATGCTTAAATATGCAGGTGCCCATGTGTGTGTGTGTGTGTGTGTGTGTGTGTGTGTGTATGCGCACGCATGTATAAAATTGTCTCTATGGACAAGATTTTGCACTTTACAAATATTTTTATTATTATTATACGTCAGTCTACTTCAAGGTTTAATGGGGGTCAGAACTGGTGTGTGTGTAAACTTGGTTGCTGAAATCCCAGTATGGTTCAAAGTGCTACTTCAAAACGAAAGGGTTGCAACCATTACTGGCCAGACTGGAAACTTTAATTATCTCAAACAGTTATCACACTTGCTCACATAACATACATGTATGTTCTCACACATCAGCACACACACACACACACACATGCACGCACACACCATACACACACCTGGGAGACAAACGTGGCCGCCAGTAACACTAACACAACCATGTGATTGATGCACTGACCAGTATAGCATGCTGCCAAGTTTCAGTGCATCTGGGTCCAATCACACGGCCTATGGACCGATGTCATGCATGGGTCAAGAGGTTTGGTGGGTCAGGCCCAAGCTTAGTGCCTCTGACCATGACCAATTCGCTCAGCTGTGAAAAGTAACAGCTACAGCAACTTACATCCCTGAAGACTGACGGCACCTGTTGAATCACTGGGACTCTTAAGTCTGGCTTAACCAAGTCCCTATCTCTGCCCCCGCCCCCCCCAAAAACAACAACAACAACTGCTGGAGCTAATTCCAAGAGTATTGTCAATAAAAAAAAATCTTACCCAAGATAAATGTGGGCCGATTCCGGTGCACTGAAAACCTGAAAGCATACATATATATATAGTGTAAGGTAGTACTGTAAGTGTTTGTTAAAATGAATTGCAAGATCAGGTACGTTCAACTGTATTCTTTAACATAACGAGGTTTGTCACCCCAGAAACTGTTTGTACATCAAGTACATGCATGAACAGTTTGCATGAGACTGACTGCATGTTGAACAGAAGGTACAGACTAGTGAATAAAGCTTCCATCAAAATAGTTTATTTATTGAGGCATGGTGAACATCTGTGCACTGTTGCATAAAAGTTGCTTACTTTTGAGCTTGAGTATACAAATTACAATATCTCAAATTAAAATGCAAGCACTCTCATCGAGCTACAAGAAAAACATCCCAAGACAAATTATAATGGAAGCACTCTCACCAGTAACAAAGCACAGAGAGAGAGAGAGAGAGAGAGAGAGAGAGAGAGAGAGAGAGAGAGAGAGAGAGAGAGAGAGAGAGAGAGAGAGAGAGAGAGAGAGAGAGAAGGCCCTAAGACAAAGAATAATGCAAGTGCTCTCACCAATAACAAGGAACAAGAAAAACACCCCAAGACATTGTATCAGTTAAAATAAATGCATGCATGCACACACACACACAGAGTCCTGTGGGACACCAAATTTTCAAGACAGAAGAATACTGAATAGGCAGCAGAGATTCCTGTCACAGAAACAACTTTCAAAATGTAAAAAAAAAAAAAAAAAAGTATGGCTGAAACCAAGGCAGAGGAGACAGCCAGAAATGCCAAAGGTTTGTGATGGAGATGGAGTGTTCAGTAACACTAATACCAGTAGTAGCATTACTACTAGTACTACAGTACACAACCATGTGACTGACGCGCTGACCAGTATGCTGTACTACCAAGTTTGAGCAGGCCTGTGCCCACTCACATGGTCTATGGACTGATGCCATGCATGGGTCAAGAGGTTCGGTGGGTCCAGCCCAAGCATAGCGCCTCTGACCATGACTAATTGAGTAATTCACTCAGTTGTGAAAAGTAACAGTTACAGTAACTTACTATTCCCTTCAGAGAGAACCTACTTGGGAGCACAAGGCCCTTTCTGGGTTATCTATCTATATATATATAATATACTTAGTTCGGTCTTAGTCGTTGTTTTTTTATTCTTCAAGTTTTAGTCACCTGATATTTTAGAATCGTTGTGTGAACTGTGTTTATACCCTCGTTCAGTTGTTAAGAATAAACCCCCGAGGAAGGCGTCAGCCGAAAATTTGGGAACTTTTATGCCAACTTGTTGTTTTTCTTTGATTTTTATCAGTTATATATATATATATATATATATATATATATATATGCATGAAGACTGAAGGCAGCTGTTGAATCACTGGGACTCCTGAGACTGGCTTAACCAAGTCCCTATCTCTGCCAGAGAATTTGCACCGTTGAAGCTAATCCTATCCCCCCCCCCCCCCCCCCCCCCACTTTTCCCAACTACAGTACAAGTCGCAGCTTTAGCAGTAGTACTATTGCAACAAAGTAGTGATATTATTATCATCGTTATTATTAATACATGTATACATACCTTCCATCCCAAGTTTTCAAAGAAGGTACTCAGTCTGGCTTGACCAGTTGTTTTTCCTCCACATGGACCTGGGTAAAAATGAAAAATTAAACCATAAAAAATAACTAAACCAGAACAGACTCAAAGAGAAATTGTGTGTGTGTGTGTGTGTGAGAGAGAGAGAGAGAGAGAGAGAGAGAGAGAGAGAGAGAGAGAGAGAGAGGAGAGAGAGAGAGAGAGAGAGAGAGCGGGAGAGAGAGGGAGAGAGAATGAAAGTGCACCTACAAGGGGGGAGGGAGATGGGAGGGGGGACGGGTGCAGAGAGAGAGAAAGAGTGTGTTTGTGAAAGCGCACCTACAAAGGGATAGCTAGTTAATTAATAATTTGCTTTTAATGTCCTGTCAACCACACAGGGCCACCTCAGGACAAGTCTACAGAGAGAAGAAACTTGATCTAGCTGCACCTTGCACTCTTTTTGATGAAACAGATCTAGTACGCTGTGTGCTTTTACAGGTAGTGGGTAAATGATATTCTTTAGTTTAAAACTGTTTACACACTAAAGTTTAAAAATAAGAAGAGAGAACTATTCCTTTCAGAGATAACCTACTTGGGCGCATAAGGCCCTTTCTGGGATATATATATCTATATAACAAAACCAAAAACAGTCCGCATGTAGAAAGTACTGCTGTTAACCCCTTAATTGCCCCAGCTCATAGTCATACACTTTCTAGGTTGAAAAGTGCACACAGACATGCCTGGAAACACTACTTTCAATACCGTGCATTTTGGTAGAAGTCCTTTCATGAGCTCACGCAAAGAAGGGGAACGGCCTTAATGATTTCAAATTTGGCACTTCTGTTGGTTGTTTTTCGAGTGACGGTGCAGCACGCACGCACGGCAGTGAAAAGGTTAAAGTATTATTTATTGTTCTGCATGTATACAGTGTCAAACTGTGGTGAGCCACCTCTAAAAAGCAATCAGTCTTTCTGACTGGTTCATTTTGTTCAAAGGCATAACTTTGGAAAGGTTGATGTTTTCAAATAAATCCGTATTCCAAAGTTTAGCACGCACTCTCTCTCTCTTTCTTCTTAGGCCCCTTCCCCATCTCCTCACCTTTCTCTGTCATTTTTACGTCACATAGTATTCATTACAGCATACCTATTACAGGTCTTTGTCATGCCAACATTATTCCGGCAAGCACTGAACCCTACAAGTTACAACAACAAAAGATAAGTTACTCCACCTCTCATATCATTTTTCATTGTTTCTAACCATTTCACTGTTGTTGAAGTGTTGTTTTCAATTCAATTCAATTCAAAAAACTTTAATCATCCCACAAGGGGCAATTTTGTTGTGGTCATGGCAGGCTCATAAAAAATAAATTAAAAAATACATAAAGTTAAGAGAACAATACAACGAACACAACACCACCAACAAAAGAGTCTTACTTTAACCATAGTATAGTTATAAATATAGAACAATTGTGACTTCATCATAAAATAGTAATGAAGTTAAGATCACACACTTGTAAAACAATTAATTAAAGTATTACACACAGCAATTAAAACAATATCACACACACATACACACCGTGGCACAGTCACACACGTACACACACACACACACACACACACCATCACACACACATGTTTTCTGTGGCCTGAAGATGGGAATTTTCATGAACATTTGCATTGTGTTGTCTTTGTCATAATAAATAAGTGTTCTTTTGAATCTTTTATGTGTTTGGATCCAAATATGGAAACATAGGGCAGACCGTTGGCGTATCCAACAATATACAGATCTACGCCTGTGAGAGAAATGAACAGATGTTGATGTCACTTTTTGTCAGTGCTGTAATTTGAGTGTAAATGTGAAACATGACTCAGTGATTAATAATGACATAACTTGACAGCACAATAAGTAATAATAATAAAGGGGATTTTTATAGCACCTATGAAAATGATCTGCCACACATGGTAGAAGCACAGGGTGATTTACAATAACACTAACATTGTAACAACACACACGCTCAATTGGATTGGGGTGGGGCCAGGTGGATAGGCACCGGTAGTGAAAAAAAGACTTTTACAAAAAGTTATGGAACAGATGCATTTTGTGGGTGGCCTTGAAAGAAGAGGAACAATCAGAACTGTCAGTGCGCTTGACGCTAACTGATCCAAACACTTGGGCCAGCTGTTCCAAACAGTTGAGCCGGCGTAAGAAAACAGTCAGCATGACATTTAAAATGATGTTACTCTGTATGGGCTTCTGTAGACTGGAGGTCAGAGTGCTTTTGCATAAACATTTCTCTTCGATGGAAAGATGTCACGTGAACATAAAGGCAAGTGTCACCTGGCATGCATGTAAATGCAAAGTATTTGTAAAGGTTATATTGTTATATAAACTTCACCAAATTTAGGTAATCTGTAGATTATAAATCAAAAACATTACAATTACTCCCCACCTCACCAAAAAGGTAAAAATAAAATTTATACCAAAATATTAATTTGAAAGTACAACATATTTAATCATAAAGTTTTTAAGACTGATCATAATTAACATGATGGACTGTCTTAAATTTAAAAACAAAAAATACATCATAGTACTATTACTTTTAAAATATTGTCAGCAACATGAGAAATTGGAGAAACATGGTACATTGACACAACAACAGTAAGAACTTATTAATATTAGCAACATGAGAAATTGGAAAATTGGAGATGTTATAGCTACATTCAGAACCAACAAATAATTAACAACACAAGAGCAAACCTGCCTGTGGGATAGAAACTTCCCTGCCCCTAGGCAAAATGTAAACGTCTAATTCTAAACCATTGATGTAATTATAACAATAACGTATTCCAAAGTATGTAATGTTTTGTTAAATAGTACTCTAATATATTATATCTTTGTGCACTCATGTTCATGCGTGAAGAAGTAGAAGGCTGTAATACTGCTAATGCCATAACATAAATTATAAATAGCTTTTTCCATTCTCACAGGTGTACCTTCCATTGTTTTTATACATGTGTAGATTTATCACTTTTTCTGTTCTTACAGAGTATAGTACACCTTTCACCATTTTTATGTGTGTACATGTAATACATAATGGTGTCTAGCCTCTGTTCTAATACTATTTTATATGTACGCCTCTTCAATCTGGGATCTCCACACTCAAAACAACACCAGCAGAGTTGAGGCAGTGCAGTGACGAGTGGCCCGCTTTGTTCTCAACAGATATAGAAACACCTCCAATGTCAACAGCATGCTGGAGGCATTGGACCGGCCTACGCTGGAGAGAACGCCATCAAACTGCAAGGCTCTCCATGCTGTATAAAATCCAAAGCAGCCTAGTCCATTGCCCTGGCCTCAAATCCAAGCGCCCCCCCCCCCCCCCCCCCCCCACACGGAGGTCATGTCAGGCAGTCCCAACTCATCCCAGCAAGGACACAGTACAGGAGCTCTTCCTTTCTGCCCAGAACAATCAAGGGCCGGAAGAGAATGGAACTGCCTGCCCAAGGAAGTAGTTGAGGCTGCCACACTTGACATTTTTATAATGTCAAGGGCTTCCTCCCTATAAATCCTTGCAACTACCTGCTGGGATCTTGTGACTGGAGTTGCCACAAGCATCCTTCTGACCAAAATATGGGATGCTCATCTTTATTTCCAGATTAACAGTACTATTACTAAGTAACTAACACTCCATGGCTGCAAGATGCCTTCTTAATTCTTATTACTTTAATCTTACCCCTAGCTCTTGAACCTGCCAGCATGCCTTTGACTATTACTACAGCGCTAGAACTACAAGCCTTCGGATGACAGTTGAGACTATAATTTAATAAACCGAAGTCCCTTGTGTGTATACGCCTGCAAAACGATCACAAACGCACGTTAATGATCCTGTAGTCCATGTCAGAGTTTGGTGGACAATGGCCGAAACAACAAAATAAATTAGTCCATGCGCTAACACTAGTAACAGTGTCAGTCTTCACCACGTTGAAGTTCGACACTATACGAGAGAAGAAGAAGAAGAGGAAGAAAAAGAAGACGCCAACAGAAACACGTGTGCCTGTTGTCTCTCTCACGCCCAGTTCTCAATAATAGTTAATACACACGTGTTGCAGTCTACCGAAAGATTTGCATCATCCTGATCAGTCAACCTATAAATTTACTTACCTCCCGTGAGGACGACTTTGTAGAACTTGTACCTCTCGCTGTCGTCTGCCATGCCTGCACTGATCCTTATGCTCTTTCTCAGGGTCAAAGATATCAGTGCACGCGGGAGTCTGCGTGTGACTGGATTACCATTACGTACGGCTGAGAGCAAACAGTCCATTCACCTACCATAACATGTGCTCGCAGTGACGTTTTCTCGCCAGCAAATCGGATTGGATAATATTAGTAACCCTTCTCGAGAGGAAAAGGGTTTGATCGAAAACAAATGAGTTTTAATTTTTCTCTCTCTCTCATTACAACAAAACAGTTGAAAAAACTACCTGATAATTTTTAAGAAAGATTTTGATTGAAAGTGCTCTGTTGTTGTTGTTCTCATTTCACCCAACCGAACCAACCGGAAGTTATTATCTGCTACCTGCGCAGGAGGGAAAAGTTGACTGTTGATGAGAGAAGAAGATTCTGCAAATGGGTACTTGCAAATCCCCAACGCTTAACAGAAGTTAAAATGACTCATATGTATGTCCAGTAGACCCAACGGCAGATAAAGACCTATCATGGCCAGTGGCGGAGGAGAGAAAAGGCTCGAGGAGCACACAGTTGAGGTTTGTGCATGTAAAAACAAATCCAAGTCTGTTTTTATCAAGTACTAGATCTAGTAATACATAGTAATAGTATTATTATTTCACAGTAAAATGTGCTTGGTAGTTTTTATAGCTACATTCAGCTGAAGAACAAGAACTGACAAGTATTTCAGTTATCGATGGACACGTTTCAGGATGTACTGAAAGGCGCTTTATGCATATTAATTAGTATAATGTGTTGTTTTCATCAACTTGTCGAACAATAATAATGCATGAGATCACTGCCAGTGCCACTCTCATTTTTACCTTAAAGTCGCAAAATGGATAGATCTCACAATTCCACAGCGATCCAGGCTTTCATCTGGAAGCCAGTTTTTTGTTGTTGTTGTTAATCAGTTGTCATTACCATTTTTGCAGTGACTGCTTCTGTCACTCAGTGTGTTTACTCCCTTAACTGTAGTTTTTTTTCTTCCAATTCCATCAGAACAGCTTCAAAAGACATTGAGGCTGCCAGATCTAACCATAACACTGAAACTCTGAGAGCCATTATGTGACCAAGAATTTGCCTAATATGCACCAAAAATGATGGTGGCCATGATCTCCACCTTTGCTCAAAGATTAATCTTACTAGTAACTAGTAATACTACAGTCTTACTCTTAGACATAGCACAGATCTGTAGAACAATAAATTCTGTGGTATCAACTATCATGCACCTTACACAGTCATGATATATAATATAAATACACGTTTAATGATTTATAGTATTATAGTTTATACACTTACATACTCTGTACATATGAAAAATTGGACCACCAAGATTTGCAGAAAAACTGTAGCTGAACTTTGAACTTGGACAGAGTGAGGAGATAGATCTATAGATCTCAGTTATTACACAGACTGGCAGGCAGCAAATTCCAGATGGGTCATTGAAGCTGAACATGAGCAGAGCACTCACCAGCAGACTTCAGATTATGTATCTATAACAGTATAAGGATTTTGAAAAGCTTGCTTGGTGATCAAGGCAAAGGGTGCATGATGTTTGATAGATTGTGCAGATCAAAACCAAAAAAGGTAAGATATCAAACATGTTCTGTAGTAACATTAAAGTAAATCCTAAACTGGGTGAAACTGCACTAAAAATAGTAAAATGAGAGCAGTCACCTAACGATCAAGCACTGTCCAATTCAAAATGTGGCTTTGACTTTGAGTTTGAGCTTGATAGTGATACTCTGGACAAGAATAGGATCTAGAAAACTTTATTTAGTTTCACAGTGAACATGTGTATGCTCTTCAACGCAGCAGTGCCTGTCTTGCTTTTGTGTGCATGGTGACTGCAGAGCATGCACAAGAATTGTTAGTACATTTTGTTAAAGATGCTGTCTTCCTTTAGATCTGAAACTAAAGCGGACCCCCAAACAAAAAAGCATTATGGGCATTATTGATAGGAGTAAATACGAAATAGATTTACAGCAGTTTTTTTGTTGATGGTGTAGTTTAAAAAAACAACGACTGACATTTGAAGTTGCAAAAAAATAACAAAAAACAGCCTTCAGTACTACCATTTTTTGTCTGGCATTTGTAGCAGTCTATGTCAGTGACATTATTAAGAAGGTTGGCATGTGTTATGTATAGCCAACCTATATATTTTTCTGCTCATCGGTAGCCAGCTGTTTACTTCAAGTGCTTTATCATTTACTGATTTAGTGACTTGTTTTTAAGCTTTGCCCTGATGCAGAACTAAATAAAATAGAAAAAATATTTAGCTTTGAGTTTGAGGTGAACTGTCGTTTGTCCTGAGGTGCCCCTTTTTTGGTTGACAGGATGTTGGTGAAATCCAAGAACTATGCGGTAACTAGGGCAACTTTTGTTGTTGTTTTCTTTTTTGTCAAGTTTATATAATCCAATTTGTGTGTTGTGACTAGTTTTCACTTTTAGATGTTACAACTGTTACTGTACAACAAAAAAGCGTAACCAATTTTTAATGAAATAATTGAAAGCGTTATTTTGGGTGCTACTTACGCATGTTTGTTGGGGGAATGTTACATTTCCAATGTCTGTAAAAGTGTAAGGTTTATTTGCACGGTGCGCTTTGAACTCTCGTTGAAGGGTGCGTCTTCCATTGGAATACCATGTTACAACAGTACACACTTCACTGGATAAAAAGTGGACTGAGACTGATCTCATACCTAAAATGGGTCTTTTATAATTTGATTTGCTACATATTTCAAGTAATTGTTGCTTTTGGACATTTTGGACATTTCCCAATAAAAAAACAGTGAACTTATTTAACCAGAAAAGTGATGACCTTAGTTTCCATGTCACAACTGTACGGTTTCCTTGTCACAACTGTAACAAATAGTTCATCGCCTATAACTGTATAAGCCATAGCTTGTTGATGAGCACATAATGATTTTTTTGTATCTTTATTTCGTCTCGAATAATTTTTTGTTTAAACCAACTGTAACAAAATTAGTTTAATTAAGCACCAATACTTGCAACCAACAATGAACTTCTCTTTTATAAGCAGCACTTGTGTTATAGTTTGTGTTACAGTAGTAATACGCAATGCCAGAAATCAAATTTTAATACTGGAAATGGTATTGTTTTGTACACCATTTGGTTTCTATGTCACAACTGTACAACCATCCTGGTTACATAACTCAACTGACCCTGTCACAAAGTATCAGGTCACCAAACCGGTAAACTATCTTTTTGTTGGATGGGCTTATAATCCAGCCAGTTTCAGGTTGTTCAGTGGGCCTCTAGTTTTGGAGATCTGTGTCACATATTTGGGCCCTGTTTATGAGAACAGTCCATATAATATATATATATATATACACACACACACACAATGCCTTAAGTATTTGTGGCATCAGCAGATTCCTGTGTCATTTCTACTGAGACACCATGCACCACACCATGATGGGTTTGAAACTGAGTTATATACCTGGCCATAACGCCTTCAGTGAAACAACTTGTCAGTGGGTGGCATTACATTTTAGACTGGAATACAATGACTCAGTGTTGGGTGGCAGTTCACTGATGGAACTACAAGAGTAACTGTGTTTAATGCGCATAGGAGTGCATTGAAGAAGGCATTGGTTTCAAGTCTAGTGGATCAGCCTGCCTTCTCCAGAAAGTTCTACTGCATTGTTTTAGTTTAAATGTGTACAGTACACACACATGTACATGATGGGGAGCCTTGGATAATGATAAGCCAGCATACTGTATCAGTGCATGCCCTTATATTTTATCGTCCTAATCTATAATGATGTCAATGATGATAGTATAAATATTATTTCAGTATACTATAGTCTCCCACTCCCTGCAGCAACACCAGCTATCATCATCTTTGTCACAATGTCAGGCATGAGTTCTGTTTTCTTTTGTTTTTTGACATATTGGCTTATTGCAAAATCAGAAAGAACATCTGTGAGAGTACTAAAATGTATTGGTGGGACTGGGAGTACTTATTTTCTTTTCGGGAGGGGGGTGGTGGGGGGGGGGTTGGTAAGGAAATCAAAGATGCTGTTGCTAATTTTTTTAAAAACATAAAGTGGAGTTGGGGTGTTAGATTTTGTGTGTATGTGTGTGCATGCACGCACATGTGTTCAGCCCTTTTTGGGTAGAATTCAGCTGCTGAGGAAGGAAGTGAGGAGTGGGCTGCGATGTTTTCTTTGGCCGCCCCCTTTTGCTGTTGAACTGAGGAGAATGTTTGGGAGAGTATTGATGGGTTCTCAATCTCGCCCCCCCCTCTCCGCAACTCCGCCTTGATGGGCCTGATATTAAAGCTTTTTTGCCCCTCCTTTTCCTTGGTATGCTTTCTTCTACTGTATACATGTTTGAGACATTTGAAGCAGAAAACAACAATCTATATCAATACAGTGCACTTGATTCCCCCCCCCCCCCCTCCCATATCATACAGTGCACTTGATTTCCCCCCCCCCCCCCCCCCCCTCCAGCCACCCCTATTTTGGAAGTGATGGTATGACAGCAATAAAAAAATATTTTTTTATTATAAATTAAGATGCATAGGTTCTCGGGGGTGCATGTAATGATAGATTATATATTAAAAATGGAGAGAATAAAATTAAAACAACAAGCTGGCTTTAAATTCCCAAATTTTTGGCACAGCTGCCTTGTCGTGGGGTTATTTATAAAAAAAACATTTTTTACGTAATATATATAAAAATATATCTTCTTCATTCCTTAATTCTTTAAGTTGTTTTCTCTCTCTCCCTGCCACCCCCCCCCCCCCCCCCCACCACCACCACCACCACACCACCACCAATTTGTTGTTTTCTTTCATGCATTTTTCCTGTCTTGAACAGAGCTTCTTTCTGATTCTAGAATTAGAATGGATAGCTCTGACTGCACAAGTTTGCAACTTGATAAGATTACATGGTTTGGGGCAGCAGAGGTAGATGATGCGGTATTGATCTGGGGAAAGGGATTGCGCTGCTGTTTGGACATGGGCAGCTAGATGGGGCCAGCGGAGAGTGAGGAGTGAGGAGTCTGATGAAAGCTGACATTTAGCACTAGTTGCAATGGGTGGCCAGCCTTCTTAATGCCCAGCCCGCTGCTTTGCATCACAGGCACTTGCTAGCTGCTGTAAAAAGTGTAATATATATATATATGATTTTTATATTTATATTCTTTGGTATCAGAATGTATATTTATTGTCCTGGTACAACTACAAGTTTGTGAGGAAATTTGTCTTACGGTGCACAGTAAGAAATAGAATAAAACAGTGGACTAGTAGTTTAGTCTGGCAACAAAGACTAAGTAAAAAGTACTGTATAAATTATTATAATGATATTATATAAACAGGCCAGCATCAGTGCTGAAATGCTATAATAATAATATTATATAAACAGGCCAGCATCAGTGCTGAAATGATGTATTGTTAATTCTAAATATTATGGCATGTCAAAGTGCACAGATAAGCATATTAAAAGTAGTACAACTTAAGTGATCAATGCCACTGACAGTATCTTGCCCTGATATGACCAGCGTGGTTGGCGGGGCACTGCGAACAAATGATAAATAATGGTGGTAAATAAATGATAAGACAAAGAGTATGTACAGATGACCCTTAGTTTAAAGAACTGCAAGGTCCGTACTGCTTTTGAAAACCTCCTCCTACTACTACTGTACCGTACTAGTCCTTGGTTGTGGTGATTTTTTTAACTGATGTACAAATAAATAGCTGGACTGAAAGTGAAACAGTTGTGTGATGTGTGTGTGTATATATATATATATATATATATATATATATATATATATATATATATATATATATAGTATACATAAATGACGTGGAAATGTCTTGTGGTGAACAGTGATGACCACACACCAGTTTTTTGACATGTGTAAGTTAATTTATTTAAATACTGTAATCGTTAGTACAGCTTTAGTTCTGTAGCTGACCCTTCATTGTGGACTGCAGCTGCCTGAAGAGCACAGACCTTGCATCCTGTCCTTTTTCAGTGCTCGGTGGATTACAAAGCCTGAGATGCAGGGCAGGCACTTCACCAATTTCCGTTTTTATTATTTATTATGTAATTGTTCACGCGTAGGAACTTATAGAATAATAAGAACAATGAAACAAATGAAAAAGGCGGTCACTTCTGAGTCACTGACTGGGTCCCAGATTGAAAGGAAATGGACAGTGTTGATAATTTATATATATTTGTTTTTAAAATCCACTTGGAAACTGTTTTGCAGACAATGCACACACACCACACACACACACACACACACACACACACACACACACACACACACACACACATTGCAATGGACACTGTCATCTGTTCAGCTAGGAGATTGAGAGTTACAATAGTTACAGTGAAACACGGAAATGATGCCAGACAGGTGCCTGTGGTCAGTGAATAAGAATCCCCCAGGGACTGAGGAGGGGCGGCCCTCTCTTGGGGTGCGCCAGGATGGCTATATGATTTAGACCCCGGTGCCGCATGTCTCTCCTCTGATGGCACGGCAGTGTTTGAGGTTTGGGTGCTGCGTGTTTCTTCTCCGATGGTACTTGGGGTGTGTGTGACCCGCTTCTACATGCCTTTTACATTAACCGAACACGATCTTCAGGTCTCCAGTTTCTTGAGTACCTTCTTACAAGTTACATGTAGAACGGGCTGGGACATCTTTTTTAAATATTTTATTGATTATATCTTTTTCCATCAGATTGCGAGAATTTGCTCTTGAGTTAATGCAGTAGTCTGCATTTTTGTGTGAAGAAATTCTGAACCTGGTCATTTGCAGTAACACTAACAGACTAACACTGCCCGGTTTGGTTCTACTAAAATAGAACTAGAAGGTGGGGGGGGGGAGTGGTCGGTTGGATTAGTTTTCTCACCAACCTCAAGATAAAAGCTGCTGCGGGTATTTTTGGCACAGCTAGCAGCATTTTGACTCAGACACGGTCAGAGGAGTCTGACAATACCAGGACATGATTCGCAAGACAGAACGGCTATTTGCCGATCATGCGAAAGCATTCCAGAACTCCTCAATTCCACCACCACTTAGCACCCTCAGACCGACGAGGGAGAAGAGATAATGATGTGTGCTGATCCTGTCTGGCACTGCGGCAGAGAGGGCGTGGACTGTGTGCACAAATCAGGCTGATGGATTGCTGCACCGGGTGGAGAGGGAATCGACCCCGGCTCTGCCCTCTGTGCCAGTCTGCCTCTGACCCCTGTATCTAGAGCTTGAGCTTTGTCCAGTTTTGCTGCAGATAGACCTCTTCACTTTCGGTTTTGCCGCATTGTGAACACGCTTGGTGCGATGTTTTACTTGGTCTTTGTGTCATCTTGAAATTGAATCCATAACGAGGCATTGGAACGAGTCAGTTTGAAGCAGACCTTTTAACTTTTCTTAAATTTCTTTCTTCAGTTGATTTCGTGTCTGTGTTCAGTCAGTGGCAGCAGAATGTCATAGGCGAGAACGTGGGTGATGGCTCCTCCGTGTTAGTGAGTGCTCATGCACTTGTGGTGGGTAGATCTTTCTCCTCTGTGGGTGCTGTGATGCAGAGGGGCCTTTGTTTCCAACCCCTGATGCACCCTGTTGGGAGCAGGTGGCTAAGGTTAGCTGATGTGGAGTTAGATGTTGAGGCCAAGCCCTTTTCCAGCTTGTCTGCATCACAAAGAGGCGGCTTATCTGAAGCAGGTCTTCCAAAGAGTCAGATACGGGAGTGCAAAGGGACAGCCTTTCTGGAGCAGGTCTTCCTTGAATGCTGAGAGTCAGATGTATGCTTGTTCCACCTGTTTGTAATGTGCGGTGGGCTGTTTGCAATAATTCGTTTCATGCTTAGGGATCACAGTGGTCTTCGAAGTTGAATGATGAGTCGGTCTTACAATATTTAGTGGTTCAGTGAGGGTTTGGTGGTGGTGGTTGTTTTTTTGCTTCAGATTGAGACTGTGTTTGGATTCTGAAACAAAGGTAATGATTTGAGAAGTGAGTGAGTGAGTGATTCAATATGATCATTCTTAAAGCGAGTTTTGCTTCATCGCACAAGTCAGGCATATTTTCATCTTCTGTAGGAGCTGATGTGTTGACTAGAGTGTTCCAACTGATGCGTTGACTGTCACAGTGTCAAAGTCTGTGAAAACACCAGCGACTGAGCAATGCAGTGGCCAGATGAAGAAACGGGGCTGCTTTCCCCTGTCAGCATCCTCGAAGACAAACTCAGCAACATTGTGCAAAATGCAACAGTGGACATGTCAGATGTAAGCCCGTTTCACAACTTCAAGAAAGTTCGTTTCAAAGATGACAATGAGGTTCGGTGGATAACCAGTCCCAACGCCAACACGGAATACGCAGTTTGTCAGCATGACGGAACCAAATTTCTCAGTATGTTTGAAGAGAGCAGCGTGGCCTTCATTTCTGTGGAGGAGATTCTGAATGTTAACAAGGAATATGTCAAGATGAAGATTAAAACAGGGAAGGAAGTAGTCATAACTAAGGTGAAGTTCTGATTATTTTCCTCTTATTCTTTTTTTTCTTTTCTTTCTTTCTTCTCCAGGACATTTTCTGTTTAGAGTTTACTTGAAGTTTTTTTTTGTTTTTTTTTGGAATGTTTTCTTGGTTTTCTACCATTACATCATGTTTTCTACAGTGCATTATATATATATATATATGTTATACTTATAGCTTCACACCCAAATATGGGAAAGCTGTTTGGAATGACTTTAAGATTCCAAATTCAAAACTTCTCTCATTTAGTTTGATGTTATTGTTAACCAATTATCAATGTGTTATGTGGTTTCAGTGAGCTTGCAAGATTGATGGCAATGAAACAGTGAAAATGTCTTGTGTCATCACATTGGGTGGGACCGTCCCAGTTTTGAAGCAGTTTTGGTTACACTTTGGGCGGAGTGGCTAAGGACATAAAAAGACCAAGCTGGTGTCTTGCTTTTGTCAGTTGTGAAAGTTTCAAAGAAGAATAACCTTTACCTGAAGGCAAGGGCTGTGCTTCTTTGAAGGACATAATTGCTTCCTGTCTTTTGTTGCTTTTGTTTACAACCCCTTCCAGTGCCAAACTGCATCATTCATAGACATGCATATATCCTTTGCTTTTGTTTACAACCCCTGCCAGCGCCAAACTGCATCATTCATAGACATGCGTATCCTTTTTTAAGTATATAATAATAATAATAATAAGAGGGAATTTGTAGAGTGCTTTTAGAGACTCAAAATGCCTTACAACTTTAAGAAAAACATGCAACGCGCAGATACCCATAGATATATATATATAGAGATCAAATCAGTGGTATAATAATAAACAAGCAAACAAAAGATCAAAAAATTAACAAACATCTTAATACAAAGCATGGTAAAACACTTGCACAGACATCATCGTGTATGCATTTTCATCTCTCTCTTTTTTCCCTCAGAGCCTGGCGGAAGTGTTCCGATGTTTCATCTGCATGGAAAAGCTGCGGGACGCCCGTCTTTGTCCACACTGCTCCAAACTGTGCTGCTTCACCTGCATCAGGGTAGGTTTGCTTATTTGCACTGTGATGGCGGATTGATGTGATGCATCATGGTTAGAGTGTTGAGAGCCATGGTGTACATGTATGTGTAAATGTTGTTGTTGATCACTTCTGTGTGTCAAAGCAAAATATGAAATGTGTGTAAAAGGGACCGCTTTTGATGGGAGTTTTGTGTAACTTTTCGTAATGATGAAAAATTTGTGCTGCACGGAGGGAGCCAAAACACAACCACATCATGTACATACACAGATACGTACAAAGATGCGTGTATGCATGCATGTGCACACACACACACACACACTCACACACACACACACACACATGGCACACCCACATGCATGTACACACATGCACGCGCGCACGCACACAATTGTTTTTTTTGTACTGTGGGATTGAAAAACCCATTGGAGGACCAGTCCTCCAACACTTCTAAGCCTTACTGAAACTGAAAGGCTTCATTTTGATTGAAAGGATTCATTTTTAGTAATTAAATTTTTCCCTTTGCAGCTTTGGATTCTGCATGGTATTTACTGACAGCTGACCCTGTTGACATGTCTTCATCTTTATCCGTTTAGTGGCCACAGTCAGTGAATCATGTCATTGGAAAATGCTTAATGATTATACTGCCTCTTGGAGGGGTCAAGGGGGGGGGGGGGGGGGGGGGGACGTAACTGCAATTCAACCATCCTCACTTATGCGCCAGTAGCTCAGCTAGCTAGACCTCCAAGCGACTGAGAAAGGTGGCACAGGTTAGCGCTTGATAATGAATAAGAGAGAGTACTGTGACACCGAACCCTGGATCAAGAGGTTGCCATTTCACAAGCTGGTTCAGGCAGTAACCTTCTCTTCCTCCTCTCCATAGTTTCATGGGGAACATGTCATTGTCTGTAGTGTATGTGTTCCCTCACCCCTATGCAGCATGCATTGCTTTTGCCCTGGTGCCCCTGGGTGTCAGAAACCGGTTACCTGCCTACCTATGATGTACAGTTTCTTCAGCTTTATTCTCAGTGCTAAAACTGCTAGCCTGATGGCAGTGAAGCTCACTGAGCCTATAGTCCGGCATAGCTGTTCCCTCAACTCTTGTGTCCCCTTGTGTTGCTTCCAGTTTCACCCCGTGTTTTGTCAGCATGATGCTCTCCCAGTACTATGTTCCCTCAGCCCAGTATTTCTTCAGCATTTATGTTGCCTCAGTCTGATGTTCCTGTAGCCCAGTGTTCCCT
This sequence comes from Alviniconcha marisindica, assembly GCA_018857735.1. Classification (NCBI taxonomy): domain Eukaryota; kingdom Metazoa; phylum Mollusca; class Gastropoda; family Provannidae; genus Alviniconcha; species Alviniconcha marisindica. Next base: position 339,271 of record JABMCL010001577.1, on the reverse strand, counting down.
CAGTCTATATATATATGTTCCCTCAGCCCAGTGTTCCATCAGTCTGATGTTCCCTCAGTCCAGTGTACCATCAGCCCTATGTTCCATCAACCTGTGCTCCCGCAGCCCAGTGTTCCGTCAGCCCTGTGTTCCGTCAGCCCTATGGTCCGTCAGCCCAGCATCTCCTCAGCCCTGTGTTCCATCAGTCCAACATTCCCTCAGCCCAATGTCTGCTCAGTCCAGTGTTCCCCCAGCCCTGTGTTCCATCAGCCCTGTGTTCCATCAGCCCTGTGTCCCCTTAGCCCTGTGTCCCATCAGCCCTGTGTTCCATCAGCCATATGTTTCCTCAGCCCTGTGTTCCATCAGCCATATGTTTCCACAGCCCTGTGTTCCATCAGCCATATGTTTCCTCAGCCCTGTGTTCCATCAGCCCTGTGTCCCCTTAGCCCTGTGTCCCATCAGCCCTGTGTTCCATCAGCCATATGTTTCCTCAGCCCTGTGTTCCATCAGCCATATGTTTCCTCAGCCCTGTGTTCCTTCAGCCCAGTGTTCCCTCAGCCCTGTGTTCCCTCAGCCCTGTGTTCCCTCAGCCCTGTGTTCCCTCAGCCCAGTGTTCCCTCAGCCCAGTGTTCCCTCAGCCCTGTGTTTCATCAGTCCTGTGTTCCCTCAGTCCTATGTTCCCTCAGTGTGGTGCTCTCTCAGCCCTATGTTCCTTAGCCTTGTGTTCCATCAGTTCTATGTTCCCCCGACCTGGTGTTCCATCAGCCCTGTGTTCCTTCAGCCCAGTGTTCCCTGTGTTCCATCAGCCCTGTGTCCCCTTAGCCCTGTGTCCCATCAGCCCTGTGTTCCATCAGCCATATGTTTCCTCAGCCCTGTGTTCCATCAGCCATATGTTTTCTCAGCCCTGTGTTCCTTCAGCCCAGTGTTCCCTCAGCCCTGTGTTCCCTCAGCCCAGTGTTCCCTCAGCCCTGTGTTTCATCAGTCCTGTGTTCCCCCAACCTGGTGTTCCCTCAGCTGTTCCCTCAGCGTGTCTCTCAGCTATGTTCCTAGCCTGTGTTCCCTCAGTCCTATGTTCCCTCAGCGTGGTGCTCTCTCAGCCCTATGTTCCTTAGCCTTGTGTTCCATCAGTCCTATGTTCCCCCAACCTGGTGTTCCATCAGCCCTGTGTTCCTTCAGCCCAGTGTTCCATCAGTCCAGTGTTCCCCTTGCCCTGTGTTCCATCAGTCCTATGTTCCCTCAGTCCTATGTTCCCTAAACCTGGTGTTCCATCAGCCGTGTGTTCCTTAGCCCTGTGTTCCATCAGTCCTTTGTTCCCTCAGCCTGGTGTTCCATCAGTCCTATGTTCCCTAAACCTGGTGTTCCATCAGCCCTGTGTTCCTTAGCCCTGTGTTCCATCAGTCCTATGTTCCCTCAACCTGGTGTTCCATCAGCCCTGTGTTCCTTAGCCCTGTGTTCCATCAGTCCTATGTTCCCTCCTAGCCCTAGTGTTTCCATCAGTCCTATGTTCCCTAAACCTGGTGTTCCATCAGCCCTGTGTTCCTTAGCCCTGTGTTCCATCAGTCCTATGTTCCCTCAACCTGGTGTTCCATCAGTCCTATGTTCCCTAAACCTGGTGTTCCATCAGCCCTGTGTTCCTTAGCCCTGTGTTCCATCAGTCCTATGTTCCCACAACCTGGTGTTCCATCAGTCCTATGTTCCCTCAACCTGGTGTTCCATCAGTCCTATGTTCCCTAAACCTGGTGTTCCATCAGCCCTGTGTTCCTTAGCCCTGTGTTCCATCAGTCCTATGTTCCCACAGCCTGGTGTTCCATCAGCCCTATGTTCCCTCAGCCCAGTGTTCCCTCAGTCTGACCAATCATGCTGCTTCAGCTTGATGACTTCTAAATTGTTGCATCGTGTACTGACCAGGACAATGATGTACGATGACCTCAGTGATGTACGATAACTGGTTGAGGGAACATAAGGCTGAGGTCATCGTCAGACAGGCGCAAGTCAGAAGAAAAGGAAGGAAGAAAAGCAAACAGTGACAGTTTGCAAAAAGAAACCCAAACTCTAAAGAGTTTTTCAGTCTTTTTTCTTTCTTTTTCTTTCTTTCCTACTCCAGCCCTGCTTTCTCTCTTTTTCCTCCGTAATAATGAAGCCAGGGAGAGTGATGGTTTTTTTTTATGGGGAAGCTAATTCACGTGCTTTACCCGCACTGCAGCTTGGTAACAATGCTCACCCAATCAATCAGGGAAGGAGATCAGGGCCTGAGACTTGTCTTTTTCTCCCCCTGTACGTGCGTATTGATCAAGAGACTCGCTCACTCCGAGAGTCCTCCTTTTCACGTCAGGGAAGATCTGTGCAGCCCTCGATAAGGCTTTCGCTTCTCCCCTTTCCTTCCCGTCTGATTGCTTTTTTTTTGCAATTTGACCTATCAGTGTTGGCTTCTGTCTGGCCAGCAGACACAGGCTGGGGATGACTGCTTTGGGGTTTGGGCCCACAATTCAGATTTGAGTGGAGCAGAGTAGGGGAGGTGTGGTAATGGTGCATCAGTCGTGGGTGAAATAGATGGGTGGGAAAAAGTTGTGTTTTGGTTGTTGTTGGCTGTGTGTGTGTGTGCGTTGTTTGTTTTTTGGGGGTGGGTGGGTGTTATATGTTGTGATTGTCTGCATTTTTGTTGTTGTTGTTTTTGTGAGGTTTAATTTTATGTTTACTTGTGGGCTTCTTTGTTGTCTGTGAGTGTGAATAGCTAATGGCTCCTTAAATTAGTGACACTTTGTGAGCTGGTCTGCATTATTACTAGAAGTTTGTAACAGAATTAAATGAAACGTGTTTGCTTGTCGTTTTGTTGTTGTTTTTCTTTGGTTTTTTGGTTCTTTTAGTGCTCATTTTGCTTTTAGTTCTTGTTTGAATTTGGTAGAGACTGATGAACTATTGTTAGTATTAATGAACCAATCATTGTCTGTTGCAGCGATGGCTAACAGAACAAAGATCACAGTGTCCGCATTGCAGGTATGACAGTCACCCTCCTTCCCCTAAGACAGTATTGACATTTACCCTCTCCTCTGAGTAGATAAGAAGCATTTACAGTTTTGTTAGAATGTGCTGAAGATAGCTGATTAAGTTGGTTCGTGGTTCAACCCAGTACTATGTATTTTTAGTCCTTGTATGCAGATTCCTGCCATGAAAAATAATACCGCCAGTACTGTATCCCCAGCAGTTAAAGATAATTTTGGGTGTGTTTTTGCTGTGGATAGTTGAGGCGGGTGGTCAGACTTGGACATGGTGTTTTGCTGACGGAAAAGAAAACCGTTCTTGTGAAAATGACCCTAGGTGACTGTGCATGCATTATTAACAGCACAGCAAGGGGGACCTCTCAGGAGGATTGCCTTTCTCATCGGTTTCACCGTTTGACCTTCCTGCCCCCTGCGTTTCAGAGCTTCGCTGCACATCCACGAGCTGGTCAACTGTCGATGGGCCGAGGAGGTCACGCAGCAGCTGGACACGCTTCAACAGTGTGCCCCCTCGCAGCGCACGGAGGTGGCAGAGAAAGACCAGTAAGTCAGCGGAACATACACCAGGGTTTGCGTCAACTGGTACTTTACCAGCTGAGATCAGCATATGTATTATATGCTGGAAAATAAGTCAGCAATCTGCTGTTATTTGGTTCTCAAAAAAAACCTAACTGCAGCACAGAGAGAGAGAGAGTGGTGTGTGTGTGTGTGTGTGTGTGTGTGTGTGTGTGTGTGTGTGTGTGTGCACTCTTGTTGTACACAGTTGTGTGTGTGTGTGTGTGTGTGTGTGTGTGTGTGTGTGTGTGTGTGTGTGTGTGTGTGTGCTTGTTGTACACAGGGTGTGTGTGTGAGTGAGTGTGTGTGTGTGTGTTGTACACACAGAGTGTGTGTGTGTGTGTTCACGTACACAGGGAAGGGAGCCAGGTGTTTGCTAGTAGAGCTTTAGTAGTAGTACAGACGGCCGTGTATCTGACTGGTTACAGTGATTGTCACATTGGTTTGAAAAATGTCTGGTGCAATTGCTGATACACGCTGATCTTTGTTGTCCTCTCTGCCATTTCTGTTGACCCAGCACAACGCACTGAGGTGGCAGAAAAAAACAGCAAGTCAGTGCAGCTTACGTAGATTTTTGTCTTTCACCCTCTTCCAGTCTGTTTAGTCCGTTTGTTGTTCCAGTCTGTTTGCTGTCTCTGTTGCCTCAATACAGTGCACTCGGGTGGCAGAAAACCCCCAGAAAGTGTGTGCAACTAACACGTAAAGGTTTCACACACTTCATCAGCGATGCTGTTACACTGTTGTGGTAAGAGTAAAGTATGTTACAGCATCACTCACTGTATTGAAAGTGCCAGTCACTGTACTAACAAGTGCAGAATCTCCAGACTGTTCTTCAGGAAAAAGAGTTGGCAGTGTGGGTGTGTCTGCCTGTTTAACTGAAGGTACTCCTCACAGAGAGAGAGAGAGAGAGAGAGAGTTTACCCACGGAGAGAGAGAGAGCACTTTGTAGATAGTTTTGTATAGCTTTGTTTGGTGACAGTCACGGCTTTTGTGCAGTGAAGCAAGTGTTTATGCCAGTGTCTGTCCGTCATGTTTTTACCAGTGCTCAGAGGTGCTAAAACTGCTGTAGGCCGGATCAATAGTGTTGCACCTCTCTCTTGCCCTCTCCAAGCCCCCGTGTGACTGAAACCCGCAATGGGTCTTTATGTTTGATGGCTGGAACAGTCTGTTCATGTGATTATTGTCCGTCATGTTTTTACCAGTGCTCAGAAGTGCTGAAACTGCTGTAGGCCGAATCAATAGTGTTGCACCTCTCCCTTGCCCTCTCCAAGCCCCCGTTTAATTGAAACCCGCAGTGGGTCTTTATGTTTGATAGCTGGAATGGTCTCTTCATGCGATTATTGATTATATCCTCTTATCTTCTGTTCCCCCTTTCATCCTCTCCCTCCCTCTGTCCTTGTCTCTCTCCCTCCCTCCCTTCCTCTCTCCTCACCCTCTCCTGCCTCGTTCTCCCTTTCCTTCTTTCTCCCCCCCCCCCTCCCCCTCCTTTTCTCCCAGTCATATACATACATGTATGCATGCAAAACTCACTCATGTGCACTCTGTTGACATTAGCCCCTTATGGTCAAGAGCCTACTCAACCATCACTGTGAAATTATAAATAAAGGTGTTGGGAGGGGGGGGGGGGTCCTAGGTCTCTATTGGGTGCCTGTCTACAGGGGAAGGGGGTATTTTGGTGCCTGTGTGGTGTGGGAGGGGGTGCATGTACAGGAAACGGGGGTGGGGGGGATTTGGTGTCTATTTACAGTGTAGGGGGGTATTGGTGCCTGTGCGGGGGGGATTTGGTGCATATACAGGAAAGGGGGTGGGGGATTGGTGCCATTTACAGGGTAGGGGTATGGTGCCTGTGCAGGGAAGGGGGGGGGGGTGCCTATTTACAGGGTAGGAGGGTATTTGGTGCCTGTGCAGGGAATGGGGGGGATTTGGTGCCATTTACAGGGGGGGAGGCGGGATTGGTGCCTATTTACGGGGGGGGGGGGGGGGGGGATTTGGTGCCTACTACAGGGGGGGGGGGGATATGGTGCCTGTGCAGGGAAGGGGGTATATGGTACCTGTGGGGGGGGGGGGTTGGTGCCTATTTACAGGGTAGGGGGTATTGGTGCCTGTGCAGGAAGGGGGGGGGGGGGGTGCCTATTACAGGGTAGGAGGGGATTGGTGCCTTTGCAGGGAAGGGGGGGGGGATTTGGTGCCTAATTACAGGGGGGTTGGGGGGGGGATTTGGTGCCTATTTTTGGGGGGGGGTGGGGGGATTTGGTGCCATTGCAGGGAAGGGGTGGGGGATTTGGTGCCTGTGCAGGGAAGGGGGGTATATGGTACCTGTATGTGGGGTGGGGGGTGGGGGGTGCCTGTCTACAGTGGGTTTCACAGCACTTGTGTAGGTGTAAGCAGAGTGGAGTGGCGGGGACGGTGCACTTGAGGAACGATCAATAAACCGGCACTGGCTGGCATATCAGTCGTTGTGGATTGGAGCTGCCCACCCCAGGGATTTGTCACTGTGGGGTATCCAACAACCCCCACCGCTGGCGCAGAATAGGGAGGGATACACTGAACATGTCCTGATCAGGAGGTGTCAGGATTGGAAAGAAGGGGGGGAGGGGGGGGGGGGCAGATGGAAGGTTTCCACAAGGGATATTGTGGTGGTGAAGTCTTACCACTGTCAGGGAGAGAGAAAAAAAATTGGGGATGGGGGGCGGGGTGGGGGTGCCGATGGCGAAGGTTTCCACAAGGGATATTGTGGTGGTGAAGTCTTACCACTGTCATGGAGAGAGAAAAACATTTGGGGATTGGGGGGGGGGGGGTATGAAGGTCTGATTTCATTAATAAAGTGGAACAACAGGTTGACTGGCACAGCCAAGGGTGAAACACACCTGCCAGCTGTTGCTTTTCCTGTGGGATGTTGTAGCAGCTGGGCGTTTTGTTTAATGAAAGTGGGTGGACTTCTGTAACACCTCATGATGGGCCTGTAGTAAAAGCGGATGGACTTCTGCAACACCCCGTCATTTGCTTGTAGTAAAAGCGGATGGACTTCTGCAACACCCCGTCATTTGCCTGTAGTAAAAGCAGATGGACTTCTGCAACACCCCGTCATTTGCCTGTAGTAAAAGCGGATGGACTTCTGCAACACCCCGTCATTTGCCTGTAGTAAAAGCGGATGGACTTCTGCAACACCCCGTCATTTGCCTGTAGTAAAAGCGGATGGACTTCTGCAACACCCCGTCATTTGCCTGTAGTAAAAGCAGATGGACTTCTGCAACACCCAGTCACTGGCCTGTAGTAAAAGCGGATGGACTTCTGCAACACCCCGTCATTGGCCTGTAGTAAAAGCGGATGGACTTCTGCAACACCCCGTCATTTGCCTGTAGTAAAAGCGGATGGACTTCTGCAATACCCTGTCATTGGCCTGTAGTAAAAGCGGATGGACTTCTGCAACACCCTGTCATTTGCCTGTAGTAAAAGCGGATGGACTTCTGCAAAACCCTGTCACTGGCCTGTAGTAAAAGTGGATGAACTTCTACTTTACCCCACCACTGGCTTGTAGTAAAAGCGGATGAACTTCTACTTTACCCTGTCACTGTCCTGTAGTAAAAGCAGATGAACATCTACTTTACCCCGTCACTGTCCTGTAGTAAAAGCGGATGAACTTCTACTTTACCCCGTCACTGGCTTGTAGTGAAAGTGGATGAACTTCTACATTACCCCATCACTAGCTTGTAGTAAAAGCGGATGAACTTTTACTTTACCCCATCACTTGCTTGTAGTAAAAGTGGATGAACTTCTACATTATCCCATCACTAGCTTGTAGTAAAAGCGGATGAACATTTACTTTACCCCACCACCGGCTTGTAGTAAAAGTGGATGAACTTCTACATTACCCCATCACTGGCTTGTAGTAAAAGCGGATGAACTTTTACTTTACCCCATCACTGGCTTGTAGTAAAAGTGGATGAACTTCTACATGACCCCATCACTGGCTTGTAGTAAAAGTGGATCAACTTCTACATTACCCCATCACCGGCTTGTAGTAAAAGCGGATGAACTTCTACATGACCCCATCACTGGCTTGTAGTAAAAGTGGATGAACTTCTACATTACCCCACCACCGGCTTGTTGTAAAAGTGGATGAACTACATTACCCCATCACCGGCTTGTAGTAAAAGTGGATGAACTTCTACATTACCCCATCACTAGCTTGTAGTAAAAGCGGATGAACTTTTACTTTACCCCATCACTTGCTTGTAGTAAAAGTGGATGAACTTCTACATGACCCCATCACTGGCTTGTAGTAAAAGTGGATGAACTTCTACATTACCCCACCACCAGCTTGTAGTAAAAGTGGATGAACTTCTACATTACCCCATCACTGGCTTGTAGTAAAAGTAGATGGACTTCTACATGACCCCATCACTGGCTTGTAGTAAAAGCGGATGAACTTCTACATTACCCCATCACTGGCCTGTAGTAAAAGTGGATGAACTTGTACATTACCCCATCATTGATCTGCTTCTGTAAACTTGAATTTGAGTGAACAGTGCGACAAGACAGATTGGTGTGCATGCCCATATTATATGTGTGATTACTTGTGCAAGCGTGTGTGAAATATGATACAAATGTAATATTGTTATCAGAATTTCTTCACGTGATGTGTTGTAAAAAATAGAAAACAAATGTGATTATCGGATGATTTTTTTTTAGTGTGATGTAAAAAATATAAAACAAATGTAATTATCGGAATTGTTTGTGTGGTGTGTTGTAAAAAATATAAAACAAATGTAATTAGAATTTTTAGCATGATGTGTTGTCAAAAACATAAAACATGTAATTATCAGAATTGTTTTAGCATCATGTAAATGATGTGTTATAAAAAGAATAATTGTGATATGTTGTAAAAAAAAATAATATATAAAAATGTAATTATCCGAATTTTGTAGCATGATGTGTTGTACTGATAAGCCAGTGGCAGCTTTGGCGGCAGTGGTATTTATCACGTTCCCAGATCATACATATAGACAGCTGTCAATATCTCTGGCATCTGCTGATGGTTCCCAAGAGACCTAGCCCTGGAAGGAAACACACTGGCAGTTTGATGCCAGGCCACTCCAGCACAGACAGATGCAGCACAGTAGAAAATGGCATGTCCGAGGGGTGGTGGTGTCTGCTGGAAAAATGACTCTGCTGCACGTGGAAATGAGCTGCACAGTTTCTAGAGAGTGCATATATATGTATCTATGTATATTATATACTCCCAAAGTCTTATCGTCTTAGTGTGATTTGATCGAGTCTCTGTCCAGTGAACTTGCCTTGTGTCAGCCGAGTGTGTTGTTGGAGTTGCTGGCCGGGGCCAGAGTTGACGTTGCCTATGGGCAATCGGTTGGCAAAGTGCAGAGTAGTAGAAGGGACAGTGAAGAGTGGTGCAGCAGTGCGTGGAGTGATGCAAGTCTCTGCCCTGTTGGTCCCTGGTGGATTTTTTCTTTCTTTTTTCCCTGTTTTTATTATTGTGTCTTCCTTCTTTTCGTTTGGTGCTGTGGTCAGTTTTTTTCCTATCACAATGATTAAGTTTTTGGGAAGCAGTAGTTATTGACTGAAAAGGACCCCAGCCATGGTGGTTTTCCCTCTACCATTATGTATGTGACATTCAGAAAAGAGCGCAGTGATGTTGTTCATGGGCGACCATTCTCACAAAGATGCTAGCTTTGGGAGAATTTGCAGGAGAAGCTGGCCTGTGTCTCACCTGTGTGTTTTGCAGGTGTTTTGGAGCAACGGGAGAAGCTGGCCTGTGTCTCACCTGTGTGTTGTGCAGGTGTTTGGAGCAACAGGAGAAGCAGGCCTGTGTCTCCCCTGTGTGTTGTGCAGGTGTTTGGAGCAACAGGAGAAGCGGGCCTGTGTCTCACCTGTGTGTTGTGCAGGTGTTTGGAGCAACAGGAGAAGCGGGCCTGTGTCTGACCTGTGTGTTGTCGTGGGTGTTCAGAACAGCAAGAGAAGCTGGTGGTGTGCTGTTGGTGCATCTGTCACCAGTGTGTCCTGTGTGTTTAGCAGGTGTTCAAAGCACCAGGAGTTCTAAGCTTACCTGTGTCACCAGCGTGCCATGTGTATTTTTTAGGTGTTCTGAGCACCAGGAGTTCTAAGCTTACCTGTGTCGCCAGTGTGCCATGTGTATTTTTTAGGTGTTCTGAGCACCTGGAGAAGCTGACAGTGTACTGCTGGACATGCAAGGAGTGTATCTGTCACCAGTGTGACCAGTGTGTTTTGCAGGTGTTCTGAGCACTAGGTGTTCTAAGTTTACCTGTGTCACCAGTGTTTTTTGCAGGTGTTCTGAGCACCAGGAGTTCTAAGCTTACCTGTGTCACCAGTGTTCTGCAGGTGTTTGGAGCAACAGAAGTTCTCAGCTTACCTGTGTTACAAGCATCCCCTGTGTGTTTTGCAGGTGTTCAGAGCACCAGGAGAAGCTGACGGTGTACTGCTGGACGTGCAAGGAGTGTATCTGTCACCAGTGTGCCCTGTGGGGAGGCACTGTGAGTAGACTCTGTGCCCCATGCCTTGTACACATGCATGTTTACACGCACAGGCCACACACACACCATTTTCTGTCTCTCTCCTCTCTTTTTCTTTCTGTTTCTGTCTCTGTCTCTGTCCTGTCTCTGTCCCTCTCTCTCTCTCTTTCCTCTCTCTCTCTCTCTCCTCTCTCCTCCTCTCCTCTCTCACCACACACACACACACACACACACACACACACACACTTGCTCTCTCTCTCTCTCTCTCTCTCTCTCTCCTCCTCTCCTCTTCTCTCTCTCATCTCTCTCTCATCTCCTCTCTCTCTCTCTCTCTCTCTCTCTCTCCTCTCTCTCTCTCTCTCTCTCTCTCTCTCTCTCTCACACCACACACACACACATTCACTCTCTCCCTTCCTATCAATTTTAAAAAATATTTCTTTGGTCCTCCCCCCCATTGCTCCTGAGACATGTTATTGATTGTGAAGCGGAGTTTCTTTCCACTGTGCCAGCACTCTGGCCACACGTTCAAGCCGCTGGATGGAATCTACGAGGAGCATGCCAAGAAAGTGGTGGATGAGCTGAGCCAGCTCCGGCGGCGCCACGTGGAGCTCATCAGCCTGGTGCAGGATGTGGTGTGTGCAAGTTTTTGTCTTGTGGGGGGGGGGGGAATGTCAAGTAACAAAAGCATCCCTTGGGTAGTGTTGATAGGAGTAGAATTTCAAAAATACACTTACACTCAGAGCAGTGTTGTTGTTGTTTTTGGGGGGGTGGACATCAAGTAACGAAAGCATCTCTTGGGTAATGTTGATAGGAGTGGAATTTCAAAAATACACTTACACTCAGAGCAGTTGTTTGTTTTTTGGTTTTTTTTTTTTTGGGGGGGGGGGGGGGACGTCAATCAAGTAACAAAAGCATCTCTTGGGTAGTGTTGATAGGAATAGAATTTCAAAAATACACTCACACTCAGAGCATTTTTTTTTGGGGGGGTGGGGGTGGGGGGTCAGTTTATGGTTAAAAAAATATTCCGTTGTTTATGTTTTTAAATTGACAGTTGAAAGTTGTGAAAATGGACTGATTGTCACCCTGATATAACTGTGCTGGTTGACTGGGCATTAAACATCAAGCTTCATACTTACAAGTACCTTGACTGCTGCCTTTTTTTCTTTTTTTTTCTTTTTGGTGTGGTGATCATATTTTTTCTGTCAACAGACAGAATTCCACCAGTTGAGTAGGTGTGGCAGGGGTCATTCTTGAAGAAAGAGAAATGCTCAGATCTGTATTTCAGTACTTTCTAGGGCACAGTGTTTGGTAACATTTTGTTGAGAATTTCCATCAAAACTGATGTTTCAGAGTCCATGCTAGGAATGTCGACCTCTACATCTTGTCCATGTTGCATTTTTTGTGTGCCAGGAACGAAACATAGAGAGCGTGAAGAATGCCAAGGATGAACGCGTGCGCGAGATTCGCAACGCTGTGGAGCTGATGATTGCTCGCTTGGAGTCGCAACTGAAGAGCAAGCTGCTGACGCTGATGGGTAGGTACAGAGAGGATGTGCTGTTTAAGAGTTTTCACCTTCCATAGTCTTCTGAAAGGTTGGACAGATTTGGTACTCTAGTCTCAACCAGCACGACAAAATGGCCAAAAGGAAAATTTGTGAGCCTACCTTCCCAAATGAGGCACTTTGATACATTTCGTCATTTTGAAGTATTTATATTATGGTAGAGAACCCCAAATTATCTTTAAAATGATGCAAAAATTAGCAAAAGCTGGTTCACTGGTCTTTCTGTTTTTATAACAATTTGAAATTGCAACCACCACATCTCATTCTGAGAATTTGACAAACAAGGTTTTTCATTGTACAGTCCTCAGCAAGAAGCGGGTGCACGCTTAAAACACCTGTTAAGCATGTTTTGTTTGTAAGGAGTATTATTTCTGATGCAAGAAGGACTGGGCAATCTGATTTTGCTAAAAAGCCTAAATATAAAAAAAAGGAAGCTCCCTTCAAAAATAAACTGCAGTGGTGAGACTGTGAAAAGGTGAACGAAAATTAACTGCAATGGTAAGACTGTATTATGTATAAAGTCACTTGTACGTGCTTCAGGGCCGTAAATGGTTCTTTTCCTGCTTATCTCTCTGAACTGCTGCATGTCTACACTCCGTCTTGTACACTACGCTCTTCTTCTGACACCCGCTTGCTGAAAATCCAACAATACAAATGCAAGACTCATGGCTTTCGCATCTTCTCTTGCTTTGGACCCCACATTTGGAATTTAATGCCCACAAGACCTTAGACACTGCTCAGCCCTTTCACTTTTAAAGCCAAACTAAAAACCTTCCTCTTCTCACAGTATTTTCACCCCAACTAATATCAGTACCCAGTTTCTGCTACAGTCATTGTGTGTATGTGTAGTGCATGTGTTTGTTTTTCCGTATAATACTTTATGTAAACCGTTTTGCTAGGACTGTGCTCTACATGTATATAGAATATCATATTTAGGTTAATATGTATCATCTGAGCATTCAGGGCATTGATGAGCGCATGATAAATGTACCTTGTTATTATTATTACTGTGAAAAGGTGAACTTCACTGAAACCCAGCTGTGTAGAATTAAGAGAAAATCCACTGAATATCAATAGTCAAGAAAAAGCAGACTGTCTTCACAACACTTGCTTTGCCTTGGCAGGCCAGCGCAACCGCCTGACGCAGGAGTCGGAGCTGTGGGAGTCGGTGCTGGAGAAGGTGGGGGGCGAGCTGAGCAACAGCGGGCGTGCCGAGCTCATCCGCCGCAGCAGTGAGATGATGGAGCTGTTCCGGCAGCTGCACTTACGCCCCATGGCGTCCTTTGTCACGGCGCCAGTGCCAGCCGACTTTACCAGGTGAGAGTGTGTGATGAAAGCTGTCCTGTTGGTCACGCTTTTGCGCTGTGGCTTGCTTTGTTGCTGCGCTGGTGCCAGCTGACTTTTACCAGGTGAGATTTCGTGACGAAAGCTGTCCTGTTGGTCACTTGTGTACTGTGGCTTCCTGCCAGGTGAGATTCTGGGATGAAAACTTTTGTTCATCACACTTTCACCCCATAGCTTCCTGTCTGTGTCAGCCGACTTTGCCAGGTGAGATTCTGTGATAAAAACTGTTTTGTTCATCACACTCCATGGCTTCCTGTCTGTGTCAGCCGACTTTGCCAGGTGAGATTCTGTGATGAAAACTGTTTTGTTCATCACACTCCATGGCTTCCTGTCTGTGTCAGCCGACTTTGCCAGGTGAGATGCTATGATGAAAACTGTTTTGTTCATCACACTCCATGGCTTCCTGTCTGTGTCAGCCGACTTTGCCAGGTGAGATTCTATGATGAAAACTGGTTTGTTCATCACACTCCATGGCTTCCTGTCTGTGTCAGCCGACTTTGCCAGGTGAGATTCTATGATGAAAACTGGTTTGTTCATCACACTCTCACCCCATGGCTTCCTGGCTGTGCCAGCCGACTACCAGGCGAGATTCTGTGATGAAAGCTGATTTGTTGATCACACTTACGCCCCATGGCTTCCTGTCTGTGGTGGCCGGCTTTGCCAGGTGATGAAAGCTGTTCTGTTGCTCACACTTACCACCAATGTGTGAGGAAAGCTGTTCTGTCAGCAATAATTTTGTCCCATGGCTGCCTTTGTCACCGTGTCAGTCAACTTTGTGAATGAGGCAAGAGTCCACATTGAAAGTGTTACGTTTATGCTCAGTGGCTGGCTCATTGACTGTGTCATGCACCGCCCCAGTGAGATTTCACGAAGGCAGCTTTTGTTTGATGCCTTGGTGCTTTTGTGTAGCGCAAGTACTGAAAGTGTCGCACTTGTGTTCTGTGGCTGGCTCTTCGACTTTGCGCGTGCACCACCCCAGCGAGATTTCACGCAGGCAGCTTTTGTCTGATGCATTGATGCTCTTGTGTAGTGCAAGCATTACCTCTGGAAAGATGTTCTGACAATTGTTGTCAGTTTCCTGCATGGCTGTGATTTTGTGCTCTTTCTCTCCTCACGTCCCTGGCTTGATTGTTTTGTTTCAGTGAGATTGTGCCGCAGTACGACACCAGCACATTTGTGATGAAGAACTTCAGCGTGCTGCGACAGAGAGCAGACCCCGTCTACAGCCCCCCACTGAATGTGTCGGGCCTTAGCTGGCGTCTCAAAGTCTACCCTGTGAGTGCAGTAACCATTTCGCAGGGTTCTTCTGCCCTGAGCCCAAAACCCAGCCTGCCTCCCTCCTCACGAGCTTTCTGTCTGACTGGGCATCTGTCTGTCTCTCCCTCTCTCTCTCTGTCTCTCTGTCGCTCACTCTCTCTCATTCTCTGTCTCTCTGTGTCTGTCTCTCTCGCTTTCTCTCTGTGTGTCTCTAGCTCTGTCTCTCCGTCACGCCAACCACTAAGAGTGTGCTGCTCTTGATGTGCGTTAGGAGTTGTACTGGTGAGTTTGGGTCTGTGATTGGAGGTAACTCTCTTCTGTGCAGATTGGTTTCAGTTTTTGGTCTGACGCTTCTCTGTCACGGCAGATATAACGGTTCCAGAACAGAAATCGTGCAGACACGTATATATATTAAAAAATAAAAATTCAAGCAAAAGTTCAAGTACGTTCGGTATATTTCTCAGGCTGGTGTGGTGGTTGGTTTTTGTTGTTGCTTTTTTGGGTGGGGGTAGGGGGTGGCATTTGGTACTAATTATAGGCTGCTTTTTTTCTTTCTTTCAGACTTGGAATATGAATGTGAGTGTGTGTCTGTGTTGCAGGATGGTAACGGGGTGGTGAGAGGCAATTACCTCTCTGTGTTCCTGGAACTGTCTGCTGGCCTCCCAGAAACATCCAAGTAAGCATCTCCAGTGTTTTTCTCTCATAATTATGGGAAAAGTGAGACTTGTGTTCACAGACCACGATGGTTTCAGCACAATGATGTACTAGTTTTCTTCAGTCAGTTGAGAGGAATCAAATCCACTTCTTCTTTCAGCCTTAAATGATTGATTTATCCATGGCTACTTGAGTGCAAGCTTTGATCGTTTGAACCCTTGAGCCTTTTGAGGCTTGTTTGAAAGGGAAAAACTATGGTTTATCTGAATTGTCAGGTCATGTTGTCTTTCTCATAATTTTTTTTTCTCTCTCTCTCTCTCCCCCCCCTACCCACCCAGCCACCCCGTCTCTTCTCTCTCAGTTCCCACAGGTAGACATCTAAATTGCAGTTAATCTGCAGTTCTGTTTTTAACACCAGGTACGAATACCGCGTGGAGATGGTTCACCAGGCCTCGAGGGACGCCAGCAAGAACATCGTCCGCGAGTTCGCCTCAGACTTTGAAGTGGGGGAGTGCTGGGGCTACAATCGCTTCTTCCGTCTGGACCTGCTGGCCAGCGAAGGCTACCTGGACACCTCCAACGGCCGGGACACGCTGACCTTGAGATTTCAAGTGCGACCCCCGACGTTTTATCAGAAATCCCGTGACCAGCAGTGGTGAGTTGGTTTGGTTACTCATGCAGCTGTTTTTTTGGGGGGCGGGACTTGTCAGCGTGTTCAGTTGTTGGCCGTGTGCCCAAGCCAGCTTCTTGTTACTGTGACATGAGACTTGAGTGCTTGATCGACACGCGGTGAGATCCGGGGATAGGCTGGCGTTTGGTGCCCCTGACCTTCAGGTCAGGCGGTACCGCGAAGCAGGAGATGCAAAACACGATGCATTTGTGTGTATAATCAACACTGAAAACTTTGGCGATGAATTATCGTGTTTTCACTGTAAAATGTGTCATGTTGCTTTGGGCAAGGTGGACGCACACTGCAGAGAGGACAGTATTGAATACTAAGCAGTGCGCTTGAGTTGTCTGGAACTGTTTATTGATTTTAAGGTGCATGTAAAGTTGATCCAGATATCGTTGTCTCAGATGTGATGCAGCCTACTTAGGACCAATTTTGCGCGAACAGGTCGAGTGCAGTCAGTCTTCAGTGATGATTGATCGGTGATTGTTTTCAATGATGTGTGTGCAGGTATATTGGTCAACTGGAAGCAGCAAATGCACAGTACATTCAGCAGATTAATGATCTCAAAGAGGTTAGTTTGCGTGTGCGTATGTATGTTTGTGTGTGTGTGTGTATGTATGTTTGTGTGTGTGTGTGTGTGTTAGTGAGCAAGTGTGTTTGTGGCTGTGTGTGTTAGTGAGTGGGCAAGTGTGTCAGTGGCTGCGTGTGTGTGAGCAAGTGGGGGGGGGGGGGGGGGGGGGTTGAGGCTGTGTGAGATATTTCTGTTCTCTTCCAGCATATACACCTTGAGGTGTCATAGATCAACCTACCCCCAGGTCCGCCACAATAGACTTGGTGACATTAAGATTGGGAGAGAAAAACAACAACCCACTGGATGGTTGTTCAGTCCAAGATCTTTCTGTTTTGTCCTGTTCCAGCGTCTCCACCTGGAGGTGTCTCGCAACAAGTGTGGAAAGAAAGGCAACACACCAGGTAAAGGGCTCAGTTTCTTTCCTGTCACGGTTTGTGTCGGAACAGGGTGTAAGTTGTTGCAGGGAAAGTTTTGGTCCTCTCAGGGTTTGTGTCAGAACAGGGTGTACCTGTTGCAGGGAAAGTTTTGGTCCTGTCAGGGTTTGTGTCAGAACATGGTGTAGTTGGACTAAGTTGATGTTGCTTGAGATGAGTGACTTCACTCAGAGTTTAAAGTTTCCTTGACTGAAGGACAGCGCGGACCCAAGTGAAGTCTTGGAGTTGAAACTGTAGCATCATAAAGGGGAGCACTTCTATCGGCCCAGAATTGGGCGCTTTATGGCGATTGAAGGAAAAGCTACTGTGCTTCAGTGGAGTTGGCCTTGCAGTCATATGCCCTGTCTCTCTCTCTTCTTCTTCTTCCCTTTTTATTTAAAGTGTTTCCACATAAGTGATATTAAATTGATCATACAATTATCCTGCTAAGAACATGTATCAGCAAGTTGCACCAACAGAAATTTATATTAAACAAAAAACAACCTTATTTGCAGTCAACAAAATAAATTTATATTAAACAAAAAACAACCTTATTTGCAGTCAACAAAATTTATATTAAACAAAAAACAACCTTATTCACAGTCAACAAACAACCATGTATACATTTGTGTCTGTATCCATTCTCTCTCTTCCCCCCCAGTGCCAGAAATTCAGCTGCCATTGTTGGATGCCCATTCTGCTGACGGTGCCTCGGGTCCCAGCGCTCACAGCCTGTATCACCACGGCAACAAGATGAGCCGAGCGCCACCGTGCACGGACAACCACGAAGATGAGGAAGTGGATAACAACGATGAGTCTGCAACCAGCGACTCCAGCGACACCACCGACTTCAATGATGTAAGTCTCATGGTGGGGTAGTAGAAGTAGACCATGACTGTCCTTCTTCCCTCCATCAGTCGGTTTTGCATGGCTGGCAATGCTTTGTCAGTATCATGATTGTTGGTTATCATGTTAGAATCATGTGGCTGCATTTTCTAGTCAGATAGTTTGAATTGGAGATGGTGGTTTCTAGTGTTTTCATTTCCTTGTGTTACTTGAGTTAGTAAGGGAGTCCACTATGGTGGTTTTTCTCATGCAGTGGTTTATGTCAGAATTTCTCTACTTGTGCTACCGACAATGCATCTTTTTTGTTTAATTTTGGCAACTGTCTATAGGTTTGGTCACCGTCTGGTTGAATTCTGTGCCCATCTTGTAAATCATGGCTGTGCGTTTTGCCATATCTTAGTACCTGTCTTGGCTTGAGGTACGCTGAATCCAAAAGCATATGTTGGTCAGATCAGAGGCTTTTTTAAGCGTAACCATGTGAAATACTGCCTTGTTTGTGGAAGGCCTTTGTGGATGTAGACCAATGGAAGCAAATGACCCAAGTGAAATGTTGGGTTGGTGGCTTTGCAGGGGCTGAGCGAGGGAGACCTGGAGGAAATCGAAGAGGGCGCCACTGACCACTCGCAGAACGTCATGTCAACAACGATTGATAACAGCAATGACGAGAACGACATTGATGAGGAAACGATGTAAGTGCTTGGTTTAAACGTTGCAAATTGCCCTAACCCCCTTACTCAGTGTAAATAACTGTGACAGTATGAAGCGATTGACTGTCACGAGTATGATGATGATGATGTTGACAGTGCTGAAGGTGGCAGTTGTCATGATAAAAAAGATGGTTTATAGCAATCACTAAAAAAAAACATTGCTAATAGGCAAGTCAGCATCACAATGGCAGCAAAGCAAAACAAAAAAGGTCTGTACTGAATGAATACGTAGGCCAGAGAATACTCTCAGTCCAAGGTTTGGACCTGTCTACAGTTTGCCGCGTGTGTGCGTGCACGCATGTGTGTGTGTGTGTGTGCGTGTGCAGACCTGTTTACCTCTATGATTTGGGCAAATTTTCAGCATGTAGCTCATAAATATTTCTGCAGCTTGTTTTCCAGTGCGGACTGCCCAGTTCCAGGTTGTCGGTGGTACATGTTTGAGTCTCCCGACCTCTCACTGCCACAGTGTCTGTTTCTGTATTGTGCTTTGTGTAGTCTCGGCACTGAATGCTCGGACAGTTCAAAGCAAGGCTTGTATTTCTGCTGCAAAGTATGAGCATTTGCCATTTTTCTGAAAGCCAGGTTGAAATTATTTTCAGATCATTTTCACTGACAGTGACATGAAACAGAAAAGAACTGATGGAGAAAGTGCCAAAGCAGTGACGGAACAAGTGTTCCTGTCAAGATACAAATCTGAGCTGGATAGTGGAGTCTTCTGTGTCCAAATCTTCTGCATCCTGCCATTATTGTCCCTTCTCTCTCTTGTCTGTGGCTGAAAACTGAAAATACTTTTCTAAAAATAAAAAGAGCTAATTTTTTAATATTTTTTTTAAAGTGTACTCTTATCTGTATTTGAGTTCACCCTGATACAACCGCACTGGTTGACTGGGCATAAAACACCGAGTTACTTACTTACTGTACTTGAGTGTATACAGGTGCCTGTCTGTGTGTGTGCCTGCAGGTCTGTGGACAATGATGTCGGGGACAGCCTGCCCTGGGAGGAAAATGACCTGGACCAGCTGGGGGCTCCGTCAGGGTTGCCTCGCATGACCAACAACCTGACACGCCCAGAGGACAGGTAGAGAGGTTCTTCCCTCTGTCTCTCTGTCTCTCCTTCTCCCTTTTGCTCGTTGTAATTGAGTGAGTTGCTGGCTTTTGCAGTAAAACCCATGTCAGTGCCTCTCCCTATCTCTCCTTTCGTATTGTTGGTGGCCTGTGTCAGTGTCTCTCCCTTTCTCTGTCTCTCACTCCCTTTCTCTCCTGTTCTGTATGGTTGGTGGCCTTTACAGTAAAACCTGTGTAGTGCCTCTCCCTTTCTCTCTCTCGCTCCCTTTCTCTCCTTGTGTATGAATAAGTTGGTGGCCTTTGCAATAAAACCTGTGTCAGTGCCTCTCCCTTTCTCTCTGTCTCACTCCCTTTCTCTCCTTGTGTATGGTTGGTGGCCTTTGCAGTAAAACCTGTGTCAGTGTGTCTCCCTTTCTCTATGTCTCACTCCCTTTCTCTCCTTGTGTATGGTTGGTGGCCTTTGCAGTAAAACCTGTGTCAGTGTCTCTCCCTTTCTCTGTGTCTCACTCCCTTTCTCTCCTTGTGTATGGTTGGTGGCCTTTGCAGTAAAACCTGTGTCAGTGTTCTCCCTTTCTCTGTGTCTCACTCCCTTTCTCTCCTTGTGTATGGTTGGTGGCCTTTGCAGTAAAAACCTGTGTCAGTGCATCCCTCTTTCTCTGTGTCTCACTCCCTTTCTCTCCTTTTGTATGGTTGGTAACCTTTGCAGTAAAACCTGTGTCAGTGCCTCTCTCTCTGTCTCTCACTCCCTTTCTCTCCTTGTGTGCCTCTGCAGTAAGACCTGTGTCAGTGTCTCTCCCTTTCTCTGTCTCTCGCTCCCTTTCTCTCCTTGTGTATGAATGAGTTGGTGGCCTTTGCAGTAAAACCTGTGTCAGTGTCTCTCCCGTTCTCTGTCTCTCCCTTTCTTTGAATCGCTTTCTGTTCTACCGTACTGTAATTACCTGTGTTATCTGTCTCTCACTTTCCCATTCTCTGAATCTCTCTTCTGCCATGCTGTAAGTTACCTGCGTTGATGGACGTCAGCTTTAAACGAGAGAGTGTGGAATGACTCTAGACACTTTGAGTTCTTTTTTCTTTTTAAATACCTTATGGAATGTTTTTGCTTTCACAGCTTACTTGCATTTTATTTGCTTAATTTCTCAAGAAAAGAAGTGAATGATTGCTGGTGGAATTTCAGAACTGAAAAAGACTGGGAAAATGTATTTGCCTGTAAAAACAAAAAAAAACAGCTTACGCGTAATAGTAACTCTTATGCTGCCCTCGTCTTTGCATCACCATGTTAGTATCAACAAACAAAGGGAATTAACAGTGCTTGACAGACATCACGCATAGCAAGGGACACCATAATGGTGACCTGTTGCCTGGCATGTTACAAGGTACAGAAACTCTTGTGAAAGGTACATCCTGAAATGCCAAGTTGGTACTTGAAGAGCACTTTGTTATGATGAAAAGCTTGTGCTTCCTTGTTTTTAGCTTCGTTTATTTTTTGCTGGTGGGTACATTTTCCTGGAGTTTGATGTATGTTTTAAAAATTAAAAAAATCCCTGTTTTGTTGTTTTCAGTTATTTCAGTATGTTTTGTTGTCGCTGCATGGCTTCCATCACAGAGTTGGTAAATTATCCTGTTTTGACAAGTATAATTATGCTTTTCTGTGTGTTTTTTTCTTTTCAGCAGCCAGGATGATGAGGCCTCACTGATGAGGTTCTTGGAGCAGCACTCGTCGGACCTGGACCAGCACTGGCCGCTGCCTCATCGCTCAGCACTCAGCGCCCTCCTGCCCAGGAAGAAAGGCGAGCATCCGTCAAGTATGGCTGTTTGCTATCACATAGATTGGGGGGCGGGGGGTATGAAGTGGTGCAGAGGGTTCGCTCTTCTCTGGGCAGTGACAGAGCCACCTGGCAGTGGGAGCAAAGCGGTTATTGATCCCCTTGCGGTTATTATGGGTGCAGCGGGTAAAATTGTTGTTAGCGTTATTCGCCACGGTTTGCCTCTGGAACGGATGGAGTTTGGCTCGGACGAGAATGCTTTTAAATTTGTGATTTCTTTTTGTTGCTTGTTGTTGCTGTTTTGTCAAAATGCATGCAGAATTTGCATTTGAAAGTTTTATTACAGCTGGCTTCGTTGGAATATTTGTGTAGAAGGAAAGCCTCCAGGCATGCCGGTGACCCTCTGTGAAATTTTCAAAGCGTTCACAATGAACCTATTTGGGATGCGGGTGTGGGGGGGTGAATTTTATAATAGGAAACCTGCTGAGAGCGCTGTATTCGTGGGGCATCCGCAGGGCCCCAGAACCGCCCTGTCTGGTAAGAGTCAGTGGGCCTACTTTCTCCTTCCTCCTCCCACTTGCAGATGACGCCAGCGAAGCCTCCACGCGGCTGCAGACCCAGCGCTGGCTGGAGAGTCTGGAGACCGACCTGAACCTCGCCTCCTCCGACGCCAACGCCGGGGCCAGCGCCAAGCGCCCTCTGGACGTGAAGAACCTCCTGGGCCAGCAGGGCTCGATGCCTTCCTCCTCGGTGTCCCGGTTCTCCTCCTCCACCTCCTCTGGCGGCAGCAGCTGCGGGGACGTGGCGTCGCTGAGGCGGCCCTCGGCACCCACGCCCTCCGACGTCCTGGAGCACATCCACGCCAGGTTCAGCGAGCTTGCCGCCACCACCATGGCTGTGGCTAACTCGGCCGTCACCAGCGAGACGGAGGCCAGGCGATATCGCACAGGAGGTGCTTGCCGTGTTTTTGGTGTCCTTGCGTCGTGTTGGTGTCGTTGTCTTATTTTTCTTGTGCGTGGGTGTTTTTTGTTGTTGTTGTTGTTGCTTTTTTACTCAAGCACATCATCGTTGGGTGTTTATTCAGTATACAGTATACTTGCACTCACTCATTCATACTTGTTTGCATAATGATAATGCTGCTTGTGGTTGGTTGGTCTTTTTTTTTTTATACAATGCAACTAAATGCATTCACTGGATAAATTCAGCAATGCATGCTATATGACAAAAGAGTGAAAGATTCAAAACAAACAGCAGATGGAAAGAGATGGGCTCTTCCAGCTCTCACAACTCCGCCCAAACCTTTATACCAGTGAAGGATGAGAGACGGATGCAAGTAAGTACCTTGATGTTTTACTTACTTGCATCTCTCTCTCATCCTTCATTGGTATAAACCAGCCACACACAAAAATGTGGGTGAGTGAGTGTGTGCACACATGCATTATTTTGTTTGGCATCAAAGCAGATATCAGTAGCGGTATACGCACGCACACACACACATGCACGCACACCAGTGTAAAAGCCTGCATAAACAAAATTACAACCGCTGCATGGATTACTACCCTCCTCCTGCCGGTCTGACTTGTTGCTGTCATCGTTTTCCCATCTGGCAGGCAAGAGTCGCAAGGCCCCTCTCAGCACCATCTTGCAGCCGCTGCGCAGCTCGCTGGAGGAGCGACAACACTGCAGTGGGGACAGCAACGAGAAACCTGCACGCTTGTCGGACGGGGCCCAGCAAGTGACGGCCAGTTCAGCAGGTAAACTGCTTCACTGTATGTACTTTTCCCTGCTGTGTTGTGACACGCAGGGGTCCTGTAAACAGATGGACAGATATTTTTCTCTCTCCCCTTGTTGGAATGTATGGGTACTGTGGACAGTGTTTGCATGTGGAGGCCTTCTTGTTTTTTCCATTGCAAGTGGCTGATTCGTCTGCATCCTTTATTTACAGTGGCGGCAGCTGCTGCAGCAGAAGCGTTGCTTGGCAACATGACGCTGGAAGAAGTGAGCATCGATGAAACCTCAGTGGACGGGACGTCAGCAACCCCTGTTGTCATTTCCACTCCGGCCTCGTGAGTTGAAGTTTCACTTCTTTTTCTGATGGTTGCAAAGTAGAAAGAGAGTCAAAACTGGCAGCCTTCAGGACCGAGGCTTGATGAAATAGATGTGTTAGACGTGACAGTTGGAACTGGGTTTTGCATTTCTTGGGATGAATATGATTATTTCCTAAATCGGTGAACCCCACTTTCAGAGTCCTTTCAGGATGAATTTTTGTAGACTGCAAAGAGATCCCATTTTCCATTCCTTAAGCAGACGAGGAACTGATTTTCATGGCACCAGCCATGGTCTCTAAAGGCGGTTCAGGCGTACAGAGTGCAATGACCATGCTGTTGCAGCATGGGCAAGCCTCCATGCTCTACATGTCTTGGTCATCAGCACCATCATCATCATCATCATCTTACAATCGGACTCCAGCTACAGTAAAACTTTTTTTTTTTTTTTTTTTTTTTTAAAGTTTATGAAGTATTTTTACCAGGAGCTATGCTTCAGTGCAGATTCCGGGGCAACATAGAACAGGAAGTAATGTTACATCAGTGAGTGTTGGTTATCATGGTCTCCTCTGTGTGGGTGTTTCAGCAAACCAGATGGCAGTGGCCACGAAGGAGGGGCCAGACCGCAGCCAGACGGATGTGCCAAGTCCGGTGCGAAGAAAGATGCAGGTGAGCCTGGCCTGGAGGCCTTTGTCTTGTGATGATGGGGGGGAATCAGCCTTTGTCTGGGGGGAGGGGGGGAGGAAGGCGTCGATGAGGGGGGGGCTTGTCTTGATGTGGGGGGGGGGCGTCTCGTGATGTTGGGGGAAATGACCTTTGTCTCATGAGATGGGGGGAAAACAGGCTTTGTCTGTGATGATGGGAGGAAACAGCCTTTGTGTCATGATGTGGGGGGGGGGGGGACTTGTCGAGGGGGAAAAACAGCCTTTGTGTGTGATGGGGGGAAACAGCCTTGTCTCTGATGATGGGGGAAAAACAGCCTTTGTGTTATGTGGGGGGAGGAGCCTTTGTCTTGTGATGGGGGAAAAACAGCCTTTGTGTTGTGATGGGGGGAAAACAGCCTTTGTCTTGTGATGGGGGAAAACAGCCTTTGTTTGTGATGGGGGGAAACAGCTTTGTCTTGTGATGGGGGGAAAACGCCTTTGTCTTGTGATGGGGGCCTTTGTCTTGATGGGGGAAAACAGCCTTTGTCTTGTATGGGGGAAAACAGCCTTTGTCTTGTGATGGGGGAAAACAGCCTTTGTCTTGTATGGGGGAAAACAGCCTTTGTCTTGTGATGGGGGAAAACAGCCTTTGTCTTGTGATGGGGGAAAACAGCCTTTGTCTTGTAATGGGGGAAAACAGCCTTTGTCTTGTGATGGGGGAAAACAGCCTTTGTCTTGTAATGGGGGAAAACAGCCATTGTCTTGTGATGGGGGAAAACAGCCTTTGTCTCGTGATGATGGGGGAAAAGCAGCCTTTGTCTCGTGATGGGGGGAAAAACGGCCTTTGTCTCTTGATGGGGGAAAAAACGGCCTTTGTCTCTTGATGGGGGGAAAACGGCCTTTGTCTCTTGATGGGGGGAAAACGGCCTGTCTCTTGATGGGGGGAAAACAGCCTTTGTCTCTTGATGGGGGGAAAACGGCCTGTCTCTTGATGGGGGGAAAACGGCCTTTGTCTCTTGATGGGGGGAAAACGGCCTTTATCTCGTGACGAGGTGGAAACATTGTTTGAGAGCAGCGCTGCCGGCCCCCGCAGCACGTTGAAGCGATACGTATACGCATGTTGGTTTACAAGCGGTATATACATGTGGGTACACCTGTGGGTTTACAACTAGGTGTTAAGAGAAGCGAGGACATAAAATGTTCCAAAACAGATTTTCCAAAACGCGCTGTGTCAAGCTGCAGTCACTCGTTCAGAGTCACACACCCCTAGAGCACAGTGGGTCTGCTCAGAAGCAGAGAATGGCGCCATATCGTCCACACTGTGAGGTGCGTAGGGTTCATCTGGAGATGAGGCGCTCGACAAGTGTTCCTGTAATAATATGAAAAGCGGCTGCCTTTTGGGCCTGCTGGTTCCAGCTTTGCAGCAGGGTTTCACAGGGAGGATTGTCCACACGGAGGCACTTGCTTTGTTTGTGGCCCTTGCTGTGAAATGGGAGCTTGTGCCCGGCCCTCCTGAGAAAGTCTTTTTAACGTTTCATTAAAATAACTGTGAAGGATGCAGTCAGAAGACAGCGTCCACAGACCACTACTCCTGAAGAGAGGGGAGAGCTGGAGCGGGAATCAAACCGAGGTCCTTTTTGCTCACCAGCCTGACTAACGCCTTCCCGCTAGGCCTGACCGGCTCACCCTCTTCTCCCACTTCCTGGGATCCTGGTCCCTGCCAGTATCACTTAGGAGACATCTCAGTGTTAAACAAGTTTAACCGAAACCAAATCAACTCCTGAGAAAGTTGTTTTAAAAGAAGCAGCCACCCCAAACATCCTTGTCTGCACTACCGCAAAGATCAGGAAGGACGGTAGCATAGCACTTGTGAGTGTGTGTGGTGTGTGTGTAGCTAGGACAAAAAGTCCCTTTGTATGTGTGTGTGTAGCTAGGACAAAAAGTCCCTTTGTGTTTGTGTCTGTGTAGCAAGGACAAAAAGTCCCTGTGTGTGTGTAGCTAGGACAAAAAGTCTGTTTGTGTTGCTCATGGCTGCCATATCCGTTGAGGTTTACCTGTACATCTCTCACTTCTTGAGGCTCGCCTGTGTGTCTTACACTGAGGTTCACCGGTATGTATACATCTCCTACCTTGAGGTACACCTGTGTGTATGTAGCTCTCACACTTGGAGGTGCACCTGTATGTCTGTCGTATGCCTTGAGGTGCACCTGTATGTATGTCTCACACCTTGAACCAGAGTGTCACCTGTATGCACATCTCACACCTGGAAGTTCACCTGTATACATGTCTCACACCCTGAGGTTGACCTTGTGTATGTCTCACACCTTAAGGTTGACCTATAAGTATATCTCACACCTTGAGGTTGACCTGTATGTATGTCTCACACCTTGAGGTTGACCTGTATGTATGTCTCACACCTTGAGGTTGACCTGTATGTATGCCTCATACCTTGAGGTTGACCTGTATGTATGTCTCACGCCTTTGTTGGACCTTGTTTGCGGTTCATGCGTTGTGCACCTGTATGTCTTGCATCTTGAGGTTCACCTGTAGGTTCACCTTTATGCCTTGCATTGTAACTACAAGGTTGACTGGGCGTTAAAGAAAAGAATTACTTGAGGTCCGCCTGTATTGCCCTCACAGCTTGAGAGCTCACAGCTTGAGAGCGTGATACCTGTACGTCTCTAGCACCTAACATTACCAACCTTGTCAACACGAGCTTTTTCGGCAAAGAGATTCACTTCATGCAATCAGCTCGTTTGCGGCGGCATATAGGTCTGCATTGGTTCAACTTCCTCAAGTCGTCCAAAGCAGAGGGCAAGGCCAAGCCCAGCAGCCACCCAGCTCCTTCCAACGGCAACGTGGAGCAGGACGACGCCAGCCCAGCCGCGCCCCAGCCAGAGGGCAGCACCGCGGTGGTCAGCCGGAATGAGGACGACGGAAGTGAGGCGGCCACTTCGCCCAACGGAAACACTGCCGCCGGTGGTGGGGGGCCGCAGGTGGAGTTCTCCCTCCCCAAAGACAAGTAGGTTGTGGGTGGGTGGGTGTGGGTTTGTGTTGTGTTGTTGTTGCTTTTGGGGGGGGGGGGTTGTGTGGGTGTGTTTGTGTGTGAGGGTGTTTGTGTGTGTGCATGCATGTGTGTGGGTGTTTGGGTGCATATGTGTGTGTATGTATGTGTGTGCGTGTGTGTGTGCATTCATGTGTGGGTGGAGGTGTGCATGGTATGGAGTGTTTATGGGAGTAGGGATGATGTGGATGTGAAAGCCCAGGTGTTCACGCTTCCCAGAGATAAGCAATTGTGTGTGTGTGTGTGTGCGCGCAGTATGGAGTGTTTATGGGAGTAGGGGTGTGGACATGCAGGGGTGGTGTTGGAAGTTGATACAGGTGGAGTACACATTTCGCAGACAAGCAAGTTGTGTGTGTGTGGTAGCCCAGGTGGAGTTCTCTCTCCCCGAAGACAAGCAGGTTGTGTGTGTGTGCGTGTGCGTGCCTGCATGCGTGCATGCCACATGGAGCATCAGACAGTTTAAACTTAGTTGCATGTCCTCATCCAGTCAAGTATCAGCTTTGTTCAGTTGTTACACACACGAATAAGATCACACATATTTTGTAGCTCAATGTGGCTTGTAGTAAAAGGGAGGTAATTGATGTGCTTCCTGTCTGAGCCAAAACTGTTTTGGGGCACAGTTCAGTCAGTGTTTTATTTTGTGTCTGTTCACAGCAAGGTGATATGAGACAGTCTTGGTGAAAAATCTCTCTAACTTTGTGTGACTGTGTGTTTGATCTTGATCAGATTCACTGTGACCTGTTTATGCCAGTTTGGGTGATCTGGATCAGGTTTCATGGTCACAGTGATGCTGCAAAGGTAAAACTGAAAATAGTTTTGCCACGTCAAGTTCAAACTTTGTATGGTTGTTGGATCACGTGCATGCTTGAGAGAGAGAGAGAGAGAAAGTTTTTTTACTGACTGTGGCATTTTATTTCCAGGGGAGATAATTGATGAGCTTTGGAGCTTGAGCCTTAACATTGACACTGTCCTGGACACTGTGTAAGCAAGATCTTTCAGACGTTTGCATGATGATCAGCTCTGTTGAGCTCCACCCGTATCATACCAGTTTAAAATACCCCCTCCACGCCATTTACACCTCATTTTATCAGACTTTGTGGGAATGGTAAAGCTACAAGATTTCTTTTCTTGGTGAGGTCACAGCCATTTGACTTCAACATTTTTATGACCGATTTGCACAGAGTGTATCTCACATGCATAGTACTTCTTGTACCTGTCATGTGTTTTCAGGCGACGCGTTTCCTTAAGATCAGTATTGAGTTCTTTTTTTGTCATTTTGGCCTGTTTTGGGGTAATCACCTGGGTGTCTGAAGCTGAAAGCAACGACAAAATTTGTCCAGAGTAAATAAAAAGAACAGTAGCAGCACGCTGTGTTCAGATTTTCTGTTTTCTTCAAACCTTTCTCAGTGAACTGAATTGTAGCAGTTTTGTGGAGTGTGTTGTGAACTTGGTCTGAGGTGCTTTAACAACAACAAAAATTGTGTGTGTGTGTGTGTGTGCGTGCTGTGTGTGTGCTGTTGTTGCTGTTTTTATTCTGCGTGTGAGTCATCTGAGGATTTTGCTTTGCTTGTTAGGGCTTGAGAAAGCAGAGTGCGCACTTCTGTACAGTTTGTCAGGCAACATCAGGGAATTATGACATGTATGCAGTTGTGTATGTTTAATAATAATAATGATTAAAGTATTTGTCAAGTGAAAATCTTGTCCATAGAGGCTATTGAAGTGCATACACACACATGTGCTCACACGTATGCTGACTCACGCATGTGCACCTGCACACGCATGCACGCCTGCGTACACACACGTGCACATGCACACACACACATGCACACACCCACACACACAAAAGCATATGTTTCAAGAGCTGACAGTGTTGTGTTTTGTTTTCTTCAGGCCAGATTCTCCTGACGATTCCTCCATGGTGTAGCTGAAAGGTTCAGTTCAGTCACCTTTGCAGTATCGCCTAATTGGTCACATGCCATGGCCAGTATTGATGAGTTTTCATTTTTTGTACATGTATCTCGGACAATTCAGCCGTGATTTTTCTCAGTTTTGTTTTGCTGTCTCTAACTCTGTCTCTCTCTCTCTCTCTCTGGTTTTTACGGAATTAATGTAGCTGGTGGTATTTATTAGAACAAGGTTTTGAAAATGTCGTGGGACCGGCAAGATATGCCTTGAAGACAATTGGACATGCCCTTCATTGGAGTTTTGTCATTGCTCTTCATTACTTACAAAGCCTGACTACACCTGAAGTTCAGCAATTTACACACGCGTTGCCCTTGGCACCACACTTCAAGCAACAGTTTGGTTGACATATAAGCTTGTTCCATAAAAAATAAAAATAAAAACAGTTGATAGAAAAAGGATACTCTCTTTCCACCTCCTTTGGTCTGCCCTACAGCATGCCATTTATATAATTATGGGATTATATATAATATATTGTGTGAGGAGTGATGAATTTAATGTTCCACTGTCTGTCCATCTCATTATTATAATATTAAGCTTGACATTCTGGGAACAATCAAGGTGTGTTCAAGATTAAAATCTGGACCATATTCTGGAATAAATTATTCTGTTGTATATTTGTTTCGTGCGATGTTTAAATTGTTTTGTGTGTGTGTGTTTGATGGTTTATACTTCTTTTGGAAAATGAGTTGTTGTTTTTTTTTGGGGGGGAGGGGATTCCCATGTGCAGTTCATTGCTGCAATCGTGGCAGTTTTGTGGAGTGTGTGTTGTTAACTTGGTTTGAGGTGCTTTAATTTAACGACAGTGTCAGCAGAAACAGTGTTGACACCTCATGTGATACCTGCCCTGCATGCTGGTGCCAAGTGTGATGGATGTAGTGAAAATGAACAGACAGCAGTTTCAAGTAGTCAAACTGGCAGACGTGGGCCGGGCGAAACTGCTGGAAAAGAAAGCAAAGCAGGGACTGGTAGCGGCAGTTGGCCCGCTTTCACTCGCAACCTTTTACTTCATAATACCCAGACTTGTGACGATGTGATTGTAATGGATGTATATTTAAAAACTTTGTTTTAAACGAAACTAAACAAGAGTTCAGGAGCTGTGTGAAAGTCGAGGTGGCTGTCCTGGGTTCCCCGTCCCTAATAGTCCTTACGGTCTGTGTGGACCTAAGGCAACATTGATTTTGAACTTGAACATGAAACAGAGTTGACCGCCAGCGTTCTGAAACAAGATCAAAACACACAAAAGGTGTGTTTTTTAAAATTGTTTGTTTGAACCCTTTCATTGATATGATGTCAGTTGAAAATGACTACTAAAAGCGCAAAATTTGAAATCCTTAGACTATTCTTTTTTTCTTTTTCGCATTAGCGTGTAAATGGATTTTCATAAAATGCACAGTATTGAAATTAGATTTGATATAGGACCAGAAAATATACCGTTTGCAGGCTTGTGCGTGCACTTTTCAGCCTGGAAATTTTACTGGCTGGGGCAGTGAAGGGGTTAATCAGACGATGCAAAGCATGCGCTGATTTTCAGAAAAGCACCCTTTTCAAGCAACGAACAGAAAATTATGATAGGAGTGAAATGAAATCTGATATGTATATATTTCAGTAGATGGAAAAGTGGGGGGGGGGAGGGGTGAGAGCACATATTTTTCATTGTATTTTGTATTTTCACATACACATCAGCCTCATGCTTGCATCCTCCCCCGAAACTTCTCCACTGACTGAAGGCCATGTAAATCAAATTTCATTCCTGTCATAGTTTGTTAACATATTATGTTCATTGCTTGAAATATGTGTCCACAACAACGAAACTGCATGTCTAATTAAAAGCGAAAGCTCTTTTTAACCTTCTGCGTGTTTTTGATCTTGTAATGGGTGTTTTTGATCTTGTAATGGGTATTGCCTAACACGAGTCATTGTAAGACTGCGTCTGGAAAGATGAGGCAGCAGTCACATGACACAGCCGTGCTGGATTGCTTGTGATACCCATGAACTGGCATGGATACCCATGAACTGGCATGGATACCCATGGATTGGCATGGATACCCATAGACTGGCATGGATACACATGGACTAGCATGGATACACATGGACTGGCATGGATACACATGGATTGGCATGCAGAGTAGTCAAATCTGCTGGGTCACATCCTGTGTTATTATTATCACTTTTGTTTAGGGATGCATTTCTTTTTTTAATTTTCTTTTTTAATTTAATCGTTTTAGGTTATTTGTGTACTCATTTTGTGAGGGGTCAGGTTTTGGGGTCATGAGTGTGTATGATGAATAAGAAGTGCACTTTGTAAATTCTTACCAGAGGCGCGTGCACACACATACACACACACACACACACACACACAAACACACATGGCTAATGAATAGGGCACAGCAGCCATTTGTTTTCTGGTCTTCATTGTTCTGTGATCTCAGTACAATTTTTTAGTCTGGCTTCAGTAATGATCTTTGTGGACTTTTTCTTCCTTTTTGTGCAGTTCCAAATGTCATCAGTTTTTGATAACTCTTTGCATTGATTTGTAACAACAGACAGTGTGTATGTCACATATGCATAGGTTGATTGTAGTTACAACAGCCCTGTCTTTGTCTGATGCATAGGTTTGACTGTAGTAACAACAGACCATGTGTTTCATGCGCATAGGCTGATTGTAGTTAAAACAGACTGTGTGTTTGTTTCATATGCATAGGCTGACTATAGTTACAACAAACCCTGTATGTGTTTCATATATATGCAGAGGTTATTTGTAGGTACAGCAGACTATGTGTTTGTTTCATATGCATAGGTTGACTGTAGTTACAACAAGCCCTGCGCGTATTTCATATGCATAGGTTGTTTGTAGTTACAGCAGACCATGTGTTTGTTCCATATGCATGTATTGACTGTAGTTACAACAAACCCTGTGCGTATTTCATATGCATAGGTTGTTTGTAGTTACAGCAGACCATGTGTTTGTTCCATATGCATGTATTGACTGTAGTTACAACAAACCCTGTGCGTATTTCATATGCATAGGTTGTTTGTAGTTGCAGCAGACCATGTGTTTGTTTCATATGCACAGGTTGACTGTAGTTACAACAAACCCTGTGTGTGTTTCATATATGCATAGGTTAGTTGTAGTTACAACAGACCATGTGTGCACAGGCTGATTGTAGTTCAAACAGACTGTGTGTTTGTTTCATATACATACCTTGTGTATTGTAGTTCAAACAGACTGTGTTTGTTTCATATACATACCTTGTGTATTGTAGTTCAAACAGACTGTGTGTTTGTTTCATATACATACCTTGTGTATTGTAGTTCAAACAGACTGTGTGTTTGTTTCATATACATACCTTGCGCTTCACATCCCTGCCAGACACATGCCTTGAAGGTTGGCTGTGCGCACATGTGAATGTGCGTGCATTTGCCCTTGTGTGCGCTGTTTGACTCCATGAGAATTTCCTGGCACCACAAAATTAATGTGATAAATGTGTGTATATATATATAAAATAAAATAAAAATTAGTCTGTATGATGCTAGTAGTACTTAAGTCTGTGAGCTACTTTCGATCACGGTCAGGGCTCACAGGAGCTGTGTGAAAGTCGAGGTGGTCGTCCTGGGCTCCCGTCCCTAATAAGCCTACGCTTTCTGTGAACGTAAAGCAACACTCAACCAACCATTGATCATGGTGGTATGAGTGCATGGTGTACAATCAGTTGCTATGGGAAATGAGAGACCGTGACGTCACTGTCAGGCTCCTGGTGTGTGTGGTGTAGGTTTCAGACTTGCTCTGTTCTCATTTTCCCATCAATCAGTGCACAAATGGGCGTCATAGCGTGCTGCATGACATCTGTTTGGTGACATGGCAGATTGTGTAGTCTTACAGCTGTGATCTAAAGTGGGCCATAGCCTTTACCAAGCTTTGTCCTCATAACTATGGCTTTCAGTGACCTTGACTGTATTTCACAGTCACAGGTGGCATCACACTATTGAAACTGAAAGTAGAGTTTGCATTCTTCGTGAACTGCCAGGATTTGGGCATTTTTTGGGCCCTGGTGGCTGATGGATTAACTTCAGGCTCTGGTGTTATCGGTTTTTCTTTTGCTTGATTTGGGAAGTGTAACTTTTGTGACCCCAGAGCCACACCGTAATGTTTATTACCCTCTCAATACGACGGGCATGATATGCATGCGCTTGTACCATGTTTCTGGGATCTGGATTGAGTGTGCTTATACTAGTTATAGTGAGGTTAACCTGTACTCTGTGCACTTAAGAGCTCAGAGCTGTGTGAACAGGGAGGGAGGGAGGCCCCTAGGCCGCATTCCCTCCCCCCCCCCCCCCCCCCCCCCCCCCCCCGCTCTTCTCCCATCCCCAATAAACCATGTTTCCGAGGACGTAAAACATTGAATCAAACTTAGTGCACAAACTGGTTGACTTGGCATAAATCATCAAGTTACTTACGTACTAGTGCACAAATTGGTGGTTAAATATTGATACCGCCTCAGTTTAAATGTTCGTCATTATGTCCAGAAAAGAAAGACCGAGATAACCGTATCAACTCGTGTACTGCCAAGGTTTGGAGGAGGGAGTAATGTTGTTGTAAGCATGTTTGTGTTTGAATGTGAATACCACGCTTGTTTGCCTGCTTATTGTGATTTCGATCGGAAAGAATATGTTCATTATTTCTGTGTTTCAGTTTGTGAGTAATAAAGATAAACATGTTTTGAACTGTGCAGTGTTTTGTTCCCTGTTTCAGCATCACCTCTGTCCCTGGTTCTGTCTGCAGAAGGTCTCTGTCTGTCCGCCTCTCTCTCTCTCTCTTCGCTAAAGTACTGATTGTAATCCGGAGTCTGGCCTTGAAGAAGGCCACAGACCAGTCAGACTCTCTCTCACTATCTGTCTCTTTCTCTCTCTCAATAATGGCATGAATAATAGTGTGTGTGTGTGTGTGTGTGTGTGTGTGTGTGTGTGTGTGTGTGTGTGTTTAGTCTTGTCACTTTGCCCCTCATAATTAATGGAACATTAAAAGGGATCTCATCGCTGACCATCTTAATGCAGGACTCATTCTGGTGGTGACGCTGTAGCGACAGGTATATAATCTACCACTTCCACCCCCAACACCCCCTTTCTCCCTGTCCCCGTCCCTGATAAGCCTTGTGATTTCTGTGGACGTTAACACCATGTTTACATTAATGCGTGAAGCAGCTCACTACAACACCTCTAAACTGCACTGACTCAACCAAAGAATAACATGGCAGCGACCACACAGCGAGATACAGGACGTGAAAAACTTGAGTTGCGAATAGAGGCTGACAAACGGCCAGTATACCGAACAATCTTTGTCAGTCGGTAAGTAAGTAAATGTGTCCACAGAAACCACAAGGCTTATTAGGGACAAGGGAGAAGGGCGGAAAAGGGGTATGGAGGTTGGGGAGGAAGGAGATTACTTATTGTTACAGTGTCACCACCATTTTAATGTTTCACTAGGCAGTGATAGACAAAGTCACAAGACAGTTTCCACAGACCACAGCCCTTTTGGAGAGACAGGAGAGCCGAAGCGGAATCGAACCGAGGTCCTTCTGCTTACCAGCCTAACGCCAGGCCAGACCGGCTCACCAACCTTCAGTCAACGGTTTCGTCAGATATTTATTACCGATCGTTATCTGTACGTAAGTATAAACATGGTGCTTAGCGTCCACAGAAACCACAAGTTAACTGACCTGTGGGTCACACCATAACAGTCTGCGAAAGTTCTCAGTCCCGGAACTGTTTTTTTCTGACACAGCACATCATTACGTCACTGAGTTACCGCCCTTGGGGAGGTAAGTGCTGCGGGTCGAACACCGGCTTTGGTGAGAGTGATTACGTAAAGAAAACATCCGGCTTGGAACGCAGCCAATACTAACACTGGAGCAGCAATCACCATACCCCCTCCCCCCCTATTCAAACCAGAGCTCAGGATCTGTGTGAAAGTCGAGGTGGCCGTCCTGGGCTCCCCGTCCCAAATAAGCCTACGGTTTCTGCGGACGTCAATTTTCCGTCCCTAATAAGCCGTACGGTTTCTCACTGCAGACGTTAAGCACCACGTTTACTTTTTGGACGTAAAGCAACACTCAGTCAACCAGCAAGCACCCCAGTGTATATAGAGTCGATCGCCACCCGGCCCCACACACATAGTTCAGGAGCTGTGTGAGTCGAGGTGGCCGTCCTGGGCTGTCCGTCCTAACGAGCCTTCTGGTTTCCGTGGACGTAAAGCTATATTGAACCATGCCGGGCTTCGGCATTGGTCTCAGCTTGTCCCTAATATGTCAACTGACATCTGAGGACATTAAGCATCACTTCACCACCACGGCCCCACACACATAGTTCAGGAGCTGTGTGAGTCGAGGTGGCCGTCCTGGGCTGTCCGTCCTAACGAGCCTTCTGGTTTCCGTGGACGTAAAGCTATATTGAACCATGCCGGGCTTCGGCATTGGTCTCAGCTTGTCCCTAATATGTCAACTGACATCTGAGGACATTAAGCATCACTTCACCACCACGGCCACACACATAGTTCAGGAGCTGTGTGAGTCGAGGTGGCCGTCCTGGGCTGTCCGTCCTAACGAGCCTTCTGGTTTCCGTGGACGTAAAGCTATACTGAACCATGCCGGGCTTCGGCATTGCGGGTCTCAGCTTGTCCCTAATATGTCAACTGACATCTGAGGACATTAAGCAACACTACCTACCTACCGGCCCCACTGACTGGAATGCTGGTCTCAGACGGAAATACTACAGTTAGTGTTGTGTCTCGGGTCTGAGTGTCCACTGCAGCGGTCTCGGGCAGCGACCAGCCAAAGCAAACACTACAGCCATGGACGTCAGTGGACACCGAGTCAATACCACCCTCTTCACACAGTCCATGGGCGTGTGGTCGTCTGTGTGTGTGTGTGTGTTCATACACATGTGAAGTGACCAGGGCTGGACCGGGTGGATGGGAAAGTGGGGGAGGGGTGGTGGGGGGGATGTTTGAAGAGGCAGGGGTACAAATGGACGTGTAGTCGCGTGTGTGTGTTTTATATCTAAGACAAGCTTGTTTCAAAGATTGTCCCTAATATGCTCTTTAGCATCTGAGGACATCAAGCAAAAAGATCGAACAGAATAGTGCGTGCGTGTGTGTGTGTGTTTACACACGTGTGAACTGACCAGGGCTGGACCGGGTAGATGGGAAACTGGGGGGGGGGGGGGGTCTGAAGAGGCAGGGGTACAAATGGACATGCAATCGTGTGAACTGACCAGGGTTGGACCGGGTAGATGGGAAACTAAAGTGGGGTTCATGTCGAGGCCGAGGTACAAATGGACGTGTAGTCGTGTGTGTTTGTGTGCATGTGTGAACTGACCAGGCTGGAACAGGTAGCTGGGAAAGTGGGGTGTGTTCTGAAGAGGCAGGGGTACAATTCTCGCGACCTTTGTGCGATACACAGGTGGGCTCTCCTGGCCTCTTGTAAGTTTTGAGTCTTGCTTTTTGTTTAAGATTGTTCAGTAACGCACCCATCTTTTATATATATATATATATATATATATATATATATATATGTGTGTGTGTGTGTGTGTGTGTGTGTGTGTGTAAAGCATGTCATTGCCTTGATCTCAAATAAACAGTGGTAAACTTAATCTACAAATATACCAGTAGGCTATCACTACACACACACACACACACAGATGAGTCGGCACAGAGACGAGACAGCAACCACCCTCATGCTTGCAAAACCTCGTTTATTGCTTTAAAAGGGATGAGGGTGAGGGAGGGGGTGGTCTGGGACCCCAGACCCCCTGGGAAACCCCTGAGGGTGAGGGTGGGGGTGGTCTGGGACCCCAGACCCCTCTGGGAAACCAGACCCCCAGGTCCGCCTTCCTTGCTGACGGACCATCATGTGTCGCATCTCCGTAGTCAACGCCGCTGGCTCATTGGCAAGAGAGCGGCGGGACAGAGACAGAGACTGTGAGTGCTGTGGGGAGCGGTCACAGGCTAAACATCATTTCACAGGACCCCCGTTGCTTGGCAACCACCCGCAGGTGGCGAAGCGAAACTGATTGGACGACCCTAACAGATGACAACGCAGCCCAGTAGTACTAGGCCCTACACGGCTACTCGCTGCCCCAAATAACCCGGTCGCGCAAACACAAACTTGAACTTTGCCTCTTTGCGGCCGCGGACGCACTGTGGAAATTTTGCAAAACTTGTTTCAGTAACGCCAAGTTACCTCCGAACGTGAGCCGATTTGGCCTAGCGGTAAAGCGTTAGTTAGGCTGGTAAGCAGAAGGACATCGTTTCAGTCGATTCCGCTTCGGTTTTCCTCTCGGCGTCCATGTTAGTCTCGCAGCAAATGGATACTGGTTCAAAATCAACACACAAGGGAGTTAATTAGCGCTCGAAATACGTACACTGACAAGTACAAAACCTGAACAAAGACCTGAGTAACTCTCACCTACAGTAACTCTCACCTGGCATGCGTGTAGATACAAGGCTGACCACGGAGATGCAGTTTTCTGTACCTTGTATAGTTTACACGCATGCCAGACGAGGGAGTAGGTAACTCCATCAGGTCTTTGTTGTACTTTTGCTACGTATTTTGAGGGCACTGAATTAACACCCTTGTGTATTGATTCTGCACGAGCTCTCTGGAACTCGTTCTGTTTCAGATTTTGGATAGATTCAAGATTACTTTATTGTCTCATCAGAAAAATTAAATACGTGGCTAAACATATACCACTGACGTACATAACAGTAGACAATAACGATGATATTGCATATATTTAAAAACTCGAAGGACAATTGTTTGAAAATACACGTAAGCTAATATAAATAGGTACATATTATACAAACTCGTAATTTACATAATTTACGCGGTGTGTGGCCGTAATACCCCCCCCCCCTCCCACACACACACCACCCACACCACATCACACGCACGCACACACTGACACACACGACACACCAAATACCACGCACCGCATTTTAAAACCCAAAGAAACTCTGTTGAAAATATGAGCTATGCAATAAAAGAAAATGAAAAAACGTGACGAGATACTGACACACTTTTAGTCTCGATGAAGTGTCAGCAATTTGTGCGCAATGAAATTTCAGCTGGTGCCCTGGTTTTGGCCCAATTGATTGAAATTAATGACGAACTAAGTGACATGATTCATTTGGACTCGGAGGCCCCAGCTGTCCGACCATAATCATATTTTTGTAACTAATTTTTGGGTGTCAACGCCTGCCCATGGTTGCTGGTCACTTGCAAAATGGCTGCTATAATAATAATAATAATAATAGGCCTCTGATTATTTACGGCGCCCCATCTCGTATGAGCCCGGAGCGCTTACAAAGACATGAGGATACACTCATTTCATCATTACACACACACACACACACACACACACACACACACACACACACACACACACACACACACACACACACACACTGTGACACACCACACACACACACACACACACACACACACACACACACACACACACACACACACACACACACACACACACACACACACTACACACACACACACACACACACACACACACACACACCACACACCACACACACACACACACACACACACACACACACACACACACACACACACACACACACACACACAACACCACACACACAACACACACACACACACACACACACACACACACACACACACACACACACACACACACACACACACACCACACACACACACACACACACACACACACACACACACACACACACACACACACCACACACACACACACACACACACACACACACACACACACACACACACACACACACACACACACACACACACACACACACACACATACACTACAAATACATGTCACATTGGACTCGGACCGGCAACTGTCTGCACGAAGTCCAAGCACCGCCGGCCGGTTTACGACATCCTTCCCGTCTAACCAGGATTTGGAGGAAGGTACCGGAAAGCGATGCTGGGTGTGTACTCAGTCTGCATCATGGACCTATGTGTATAATTATAGATCCATGGTCTGCACAGCATCCTGGAGGGCCTGTCGTAAAATTCTGATGGCCGTTAGACATATAAATATGTATATCCTATGAGCTACAGGGGACCAGATTGTCTGCATAGTGAACACCTGCAGCCTTTCGCTGGCCGGAGTGTTGCAATGACGTCGGCAGACATCCAGACTGATCCAGACAGTTGATTACACCCCGCAGAAGGCACTTCACGCCGGCGGAAAGCCTCACCATTCTTTATTACTGACTCGCCGGACTGACCCACAACAACTGACAACAACAACAACAAGGAGGAGAGAGAGAGAGAGAGAGAGAGAGAGAGAGAGAGAGAGAGAGAGAGAGAGAGAGAGAGAGCCCATCGGCCATGGAGAAAAGCATCAGTTTGCCAACCGGGACATCGTTCTCAGTTTTGGTGGTGCTGAAGTACGGAGCTTCAGTCATGTCCTCGGATGTCGGTTGACGTATCATTAGGAACAAATTGTGACCAATGCCGAAGCACGGCCGTTCAGTATCGCTTTACGTCCACAGAAACCTGGCGTAATGCTCGTTAGGACGGAGAGCCCAGGACGGCCACCTCGACTTTCACACAGCTCCTGATCTCTGGTCAGTCGTTCTTTTTTCTGTGCTGCTCCTCATCATTGTCTGGAATTCCCTGCCTCGTGAAATTAGACACCTCCAGTGAACAACTACATTTAAAACAGCCCTAGTAAACTTGACATGGTGCTTAACGTCCACACAGAAACAGGCATACGGCTTATTAGGGACGGGGAGAAGGGGGGTATGGAGCTGGGGGGAGGGGGGGGGGGAGAGACTATTATACCTATCGAGTCGCTACAGTGTCATCACCAGAATGACTCCTGGCATTAGATGGGCAGTGATGAGAGCCATAAGTTAATATTTCATTAATTGTGAGGGACAAAGTCACAACCGCTGAGACAGTGTCCGGAAACCACAATTTTTCAAGAGAAAGGAGAGGCCGAATCGGATTCGGACCGCCGAGGTCCGGCCTCGCATGCTTAACGCCTTACCGCGGTTAGGCCAAACCGGCTCACAAAACCGCTGTGAAAAACAGTGTTTAAAACCTACTACTGCTAGAAAACTCTACGACCCCCCCCCCCCCCCCCCCAGCCCCCCTCTCCATCTTCTCAGTCACATCACCTTGAATGATATAACCGTACTGGCTGCCGGACTGGGTGTAAAGCACCAAGTTCAGTAGTCAGTCAAGTTACTACCGGCCCTTCCGAAGCCGGTCAACCGTCCCCCGAACTTGTCACTTCTTAAATTATTTCAGTTGACTTATGTGCTTTTTTTTAGAGCCGCTCAGGAGCTGTGTGAAAGTCGACTGAAGTGGCCGTCCTGGGCTCTCGCCGTCCCTAATAACTTGCCTACGGTTTCTCAGTGTCACTGAGTGGACGTAAAGCAACACTCCCAACCGCCAGTGATGTTACTGACTGGTCGTGTGTCAGTCACTGTTTTGTTCTCAGTATCGGCAGTGCGTGCGTGCGTGTGTGTGTGTGTGTGTGTGTGTGTGTGTGTGTGTGTGTGTGCTCGCGCGTGTGTCAGTGTAATGTCTCAGTGTCGAAGTGTAATAGCTTCTTGTCAGTGATTCAGTGAATTGCTTGTCGGTCATTGTCTTGCGGCTGAAGAAAAAATAAAAAAAATTAAAATTAAAATTAAAAGGGGTTGATCACAAAATTCGGACGCGGGTGCGTTAAATTAGTACTAAAGTACCAACACCAAGCGCCTGTTGTGGCTTGCTGACCAGGCTGCCTCGATCCACACGGGAGAGGTTATTATTATACACAGGTCTGCCCTGCTTCTGGCTGGCTTTATACTGGAGTGCCACGGTCCACTGGCCCAGCTGCCTGTGGCGCTGTCAGTGTCGACATCGCCGCGGACTCAGTCAGTCGAATCCAGCAGCACTACTGCTACAACACGCACGCTTCACAGTCTCAGTCTCGCCAGTTTAGCTTGTGGCCTTGAGCTTGCGATAAGCAGTCCCCGCCACGAGTATTTATTGGGACCTTACTAAGTAGCTGTACGAAGAGGTCTGTGTTTAGATCAGTCACTGACTGAGTCTCTCTTCGCCATTTCGGATCAGTCTCTGCCGCTGAATATCTGCCGGGACACTATACCCTCTCTGGTTCAGCTGTTTCTGCTTAGAACTGCTGCCGTTCTGGTCAAATCAAGTAAGTGGAAACTTCTCTTGTTGTCTCAGTTAATATGCCCGGTTTCTCAGTCGTTTCAGTCTTGCTAGGTTTGCAAAGTAAGTAAGTAAGTAAGTAAGTAAGTAAGTAAACGATGGTGCTTCAGTATTAGTAACGTCCACAGAAAACATAAGACTTATTAGGGACGGGGAGAAGCTGGAGGGGAAAGGGGTATGGAGGTGGGGGAAGAGGGAGCCGGTTTGGCCTAGCGGTAAGGCGTTACTGAGACTCAGTTGTAAGCACGGAAGGACCTCGGTTCGATACCGGCTTCGGCTCTCCTTTCTCTTAAAAAAGGTTGTGGTTTGTCAGGACACTGTCTTGTGACTTTGTCCCTCACAATTAATGAAACATCATTGCTGCCCATCTTAATGCAGGAATCATTCTGGTGGTGACAGTGTGGCGACAGGTATACCATACTGATTTCCCTCATTCCAGGTCCGCAACTGAGTCTACAGGTAGGCTAAATAAGGTAAACATGGTGCTTAACGTCCACAGAAACCATAAGGTTTATTAGGGACGGGGGGGGGGGGGGTGAGGGAGATTATATATCTATGGCTACACTGTCACCATCATTCTACACTCACCATCAGAATGATTCCTGCATTAAGATGGGCAGCGATGAGAGCCATTTTAATGTTTCAGTAGGAAGTGATGGACAAAGTTACAAGAGAGTGTCCACTGCACAAACCACAACCTTTTTGACTAGAGAAAGGAGCGCCGAAGCGGTATCGAACCCATCTACAACTGTACGACTGAGCCTCACTTTCAACTGATTTAACTTGAATCACACACCGACACACAGTCTGAGACACAGAAAGGGACAGAAATGACCCTTACGCTTGAAAACCTTGTTTATTACTTAAAAAAAGATAAAAAGAGATAAATGAGGGGGGGGGGGGGGGTCATGCCCTGGGACGCTTGGTAGGCCTACATCAGTGTCAGTTTATGTACCTCAAACCCGTCCCTAATAAGCCGTACGGTTTCTGTGGACGTTAAGCACCATGTTTACTTACCGTAGTTTACTTACCTCAACCGAAGAGGAAAGCCGTTTCAGTGGCGGCCTTGCTCGACTGACTCAGTCATGATATATCAGTGCCGCCACGAATCCCGACAGTCATAGTTCAGGAGCTGTGTGAGAGTCGAGGTGGCCGTCCGGCTGGGCTGTCCGTCCTAACGAGCCTTCTGGTTTCCGTGGACGTAAAGAATTATTGAACCGTGCTTCGGCATTGGTCACAACTTGTCCCTAATATGTCAACTGACATCTGAGGACATTAAGCATCACTTCATCATCATCATCATCATCCCGTCAGTGTTCTTTCTTTAATGGTGCTTTACGTCCACATAAACCACTGATACGGCTTAGGTTAGGGACGATGGGCCCCGCAGTGACTAGACCAATGTTTTATTTATTTATTCTGTGTCAGTGAAGACCAATGTTTTATTTATTTATTCTGTGTCAGTGAAGACTGACAATGTTGCGCGGCAACTGATACTCAGTGATGGTTTAAACATTTTTTTTTATTCATTCACCATTGTAATCATAAGTTCAACAAATAAGTACAGGAAACACAAAAGCAGTATGCTTACCGCTATTGAGTACAGTGCTACCAGTATGGACAAAATTATAATTACTGACACAGACATTTACGATGGCAAGACGGCAAATTGTTGTCAGAAGTCTGATACTGATCAGTCAGTGATGCAGCATGAGTCGTCTCAGTGACCGCGACTGCTGACACCGCCGTAATCTGTGTGTCAGTCAGTCGCCGTCAGTCTGTGACGACAATGACATAGTACTGACAACTGCCTTATTGTTCACTACAGCCCTAGCTGCCGATGATGATGAAGTGATGCTTAATGTCCTCAGATGTCGGCTGACATATTAGGGACAAGCTGTGACCAATGCCGAAGCATGGTTCAATATATATCTTTACGTCCACGGAAACCAGAAGGCTAGCTGCCGGTGAGCATCCTTGGCTAAGTAGCCTACTGTCGGCAAGGTCGAACCACACAGTTCCGACAGGAGCTGTGTGAGAGTCGAGGTGGCCGTCCTGGGCTGCCTGTCCTAACGAGCCCTATGGTTTCCGTGGACGTAAAGCTATATTGAACCGTGCTTCGGCATTGGTCTCAGCTTGTCCCTAATATAACCGACATCCGAGGACATTAAGCATCACTTGAAGGAAGGACGAATTCTTCTTCTACTGACCGAATTAGTATTCTGTCCGCTGCACTAGCGACGACTGACAGGCAAGGGAGATAATTTCTATTTCCGGTCCGCGGTCGAGCACGGGGTCATGCCGCGAGTAGATAGATCAACCACAACTGACTAAACTGACAATGTAAATTGAAATGGGTCTTTACGTTCTGGAAACTCGAATGAGATTTGAGAAGTTCGCATTCAAGTTGATGAAACTGACAGACGGCCGTGGCTGAGAGAGAGAGAGAGAGAGAGAGAGAGAAGAGAGAGGAGAGAGAGAGAGAGAGAGTCTAAAACAAATCTGACTGCCACTGATTTTAATGTTTCATAATTGTGAGGGACAAAGTCAGTCACAAGACGATGTCCACAGACCACAACTTTTGAAGACAAAGGAGAACCGAAGCAGATTCGAACCGAGGTCCCTCTGCTTACCAGCCTAAAGCCCGTTCTTAACTGGGCGAATGTTTGTTCGCCGAACATACTTCGGACAGTTCGACGAGCTATGATTCGTTTCTTAATTGAACTTTTAGTTCGCCGAACATGGTTCGGACAGTTCGAAGAATTTACTTGTTCTCAACTGGCTTGTAATGAGATGCAAGCTTCGGCCCGAACTTGCGGCAGACGCGTAGCAGACAGCATGATCGAAAATGTAGGCTAAAGTCAAGTCAAGTCAAGTCAGTATACTTTAATCATCGCTCACAGCATGTCGTCTTAACGCCTCTTCATTTCCTCTGTTAAAGCCTAAACTAGCCCACCCCTAAGATGATTGACATTTGTTAGTAATAAAGATTACCCAGAGCAGAAACAAGCAGCGGCGCCGTAGGCCGGACGGCCGAGGGCCGGGGGGGCCGCGACACCAACCACATTGCCGGTTGTATATATACAACACACACACACACACACACACACACACACACACACACACACACACACACACACACACTCACTCACTCACAAAATCGTTCTATTTTTTCTCGCTCAATTCCCACCTCTCTTTCAACTCGAATGTACCAATATAATATCTAAGAATTTACTGCTGCCCCAGTATAATTGTAACATCTCTAGGCTTTATCTCTAGAGCTGGGGCATCTCTAGGCTTTATCTAATCAATAAAATAAAGGAACTCACAGGTTCGTTATCCGGGCCTGGCTCCATTTTGTCCATTCTGATCTAAACCTCCTAATGGAGTTCCTTTATTTTATTGATTAGATAAAGCCTGTTCCGCGTATCCGCGATTAACAGGTTCGACTTTTCTATTTAATATTATGTGAAAAGGCCAGCTCCGCGATAGTCCGCGATTAGCTTTTTGACTTTTGTGTATTCCATCTTCCACTACAT
The DNA here is from genome assembly GCA_018857735.1 of Alviniconcha marisindica. NCBI lineage: Eukaryota > Metazoa > Mollusca > Gastropoda > Provannidae > Alviniconcha > Alviniconcha marisindica. Next base: position 294,894 of record JABMCL010001577.1, on the reverse strand, counting down.
GATCCGCCACAGACTTGGAAGACACCTTAAAGTTTTCTTCTATAAATTCAGTGTAAGACCCTACTGAGAAATTATAAAGTGAGGCGATGTTTTTGATGATACACCGGTTGTGAACTGTACTTTTCACAGGTTTGTAGCTCAGACTTTCGTAACCCGCACGCACGACTGATTTTGTGTTGACTTGATTGTTGTTTATGTTAAATTCTCAGGGAATGAGACAACCAGATAAAGTTTACCTAGCTATATTGGCTTTTCGAACCTTTGTGCCTTCTAATCCCTTCTTTTGTCTGCTTATGACATGCTTGTGACTTACGTTTTTGATTCAATAATATTTGGAACTTTCATTCTCCACTTGAATTCGAGTTGAAAGAGAGGTGGGAAGAGTGAGTGATGTGTGTGTGTGTGTGTGTGTGTGTGTGTGTGTGTGTGTGTGTGTGTGTGTGTGTGTGTGTGTGTGTGTGTGTGTGTGTATGTGTGCTGGATCACTTCCTGATACTGATAGTCATGAGATGCTACGTGCAAGTAATTAACGCAGTCACGAAATGTCACGTGCAAGTAATTGGCTCAATTTAATCCACATTCAACAGGTTGGTTTTTCCTAGTTCTCAGTCAGAACATCTGTAGCGAAACACAGTTTAAGATTCAACACATCAATCATGAAATGAAAACAAGTGTTATAACTCATATATTTGAAACAACTCGTGGCTACCCCTGTATTTAAACATTTAAGCGAACGTGAAAAATAATAAAACATCAGCGACGCTAGATCTCAAACCATAAAAAAAACCACAACAATAAAACATCAGTCAGGAACTAGGAAGGTAAAAGATAGTCAAACCAACCTGTTGAATGTGGATTAAATTGAGCCAAAACACTAGTTGCACGAATGAAAAACTTTGACTTGGAGACTTGGAGACTGACCTGGAGGCTCGGCAAAGTGACTACAAAAGAGGACACACGGTCCTTAAACTTCTGTGAGGGCGAGTGGTGCGGGGGATTAAAATGGAGGGTCTTTTATACCTTCATAAATACGGCATCGGTGGCCCAGAATTTGGAATAAAAGAAGAATTTGTAACAGAATAGGGAAGGCAGCTCTTCCATTCCCTTGCATGTACAGGGAGGCTTGTTGTCTACAGCTCGGCGAACTGACCGCCGCTAATTGGAACCGATCTTTCACACGGGAAAGGAGACTGCTGCACTCCACGACCGCACGAAGACCCAGTACCAACGAACTATTGACTGAACTAAAAACATTCTCGTCTTTTCAACTTCAAAACTTACAAAGACCAGTCTGACTAAAGTTGAACGTAGACTAAATAGTGCAGATTATCTTCTTTTTTCCCCCTTTCAATTCCTCACATGCAATAGGTGTTAAACAACAAGTAAACTTACATATTAGGAGTTTTAAAGCATTTAGATTTTTTGGTACCTATGTCACAGTATTGGTACACAGTTTCTGAGAATGACCCATATATAGTTGTAATGGAGTGGAGTGGTAGAAGGACAGGACACAGGCAGCGGAGTCAGTCAAAATGGAGACCACAGCAGGCGGCGACGGCAAACAGGCTTTATTCTACAGCAGCAGACAACTTTCTCAGCACCCCCAAAATCCTCACGCGCACGCAAAGATAAGAGAACTGCGCGGGCCGCAAAGAACACACGTGTTGGAGGCTAGCCGGGGTCGTCGGTGGTGCTGGTGGCTAGCCGGGGTCGTCAGTTGTGGTACGACGTCGGTGGTGTTGGAGGCTAGCCGGGGTCGGCTCGGTTGTGGAACCCGGCGTCGGTGGTGTTGGTGGCTGGCCGTCATCAGCTGGGTTGTCTGCTGTGGTCTGGGCCGTGGTACAGTTCGACGAGCTATGATTCGTTTCTTAATTGAACTTTTAGTTCGCCGAACATGGTTCGGACAGTTCGAAGAATTTACTTGTTCTCACTGAACTGGCTTGTAATGAGATGCAAGCTTCGGCCCGAACTTGCGGCAGACGCGTAGCAGACAGCATGATCGAAAATGTAGGCTAAAGTCAAGTCAAGTCAAGTCAAGTCAGTATACTTTAATCATCGCTCACAGCCGGGGTAATTCAACTAACGACTATCTCATTCTGGGTCTCCGAGACAAGGCTGCGCCTCCCGCAAGTCAACAATTAAGATAGTCGTTAGTTGAATTACCCTGTGAGGGATGATGAAAGGATATTGACTTGACTTGACTTGACTTGACTTGACTTTAGCCTACATTTTCGATCATGCTGTCTGCTGCGCGTCTGCCGCAAGTTCGGGCCGAAGCTTGCATCTCATTACAAGCCAGTTGAGAACAAGTAAATTCTTCGAACTGTCCGATCCAATTAAGAAACGAATCATAGTTCGTCGAACTGTCCGAAGTATGTTCGGCGAACAAACACTGATTCGCCCGGGCCCCAGTTAAGAACGGGCTTAACGCCTTACCGCTAGGCCAAACCGGCTCACGGTACACTGACTGAGACGTAAGTAAACATGGTGCTTAACGTCCACAGAAACCGTACGGCTTATTAGGGACGGGACTAGACGTATGCGGGAATGTTTAATTCATGTCTGAGCCGGAGAGCCTGCGGCTCTGTTGCGGCCGACAAAGATCTACCCCTACGGCTGCCGACTGAGTCGTCCAGTTACGGCTGTCTGGTTGGTTGGTTAAAACGTTTAACGCCGAATGGGCGACTTAGCTGCGGATCGCCCCGCTTGGTGGCGCTGGGCCTATTTGGGGCTTTGACAAAGCTGAAGTCAGCTGCAAATGATCTCCCCTGACACTAGTAGCCAGGTGGCGCTGGGGCTATTTGGGTAGTGCAATGCTCAAGCCAGCAAAGTCGCTCATTATCTCCGAAGTGGTAGCCGGCCAACTGACGGGGACCGGGACTCCAGGACTGAGGTGGGGAAAGAGGGAGACTGTCTCTAAATCTGGCAGAGTTTGGAGGAAGGTGCTTTCCGGCACCTTCCTCCAAACTCTGCCATCTGCCTTCCTCCAAACTCTGACGGAAAGCCGGCGAAGCTCGGAGACCACTCGAGATGCTTCCGGACTTCTCCAACTCTGCCATGCCCCTCCAAACCTGCGAAGCCGCTCGAGCTATCCACATCGCATCGCTTTCCGGCACCTTCCTCCAAACTCTGCCAGATTTAGTTACGCCACTGAAGGGGCACTCTTTACCTCTGCGCAGCTGTCCAGCGACGCGGTCAGCGCCCTCTGAAAGGTTCGGGTACTGATATGACTGTAGAAGCAACCTAGCGCCAACCATAGTTCAGGAGCTGTGTGAGAGTCGAGGTGGCCGTCCTGGGCTGTCCGTCCTAGCGAACCTTCTGGTTTCCGTGGACGTAAAGAATTATTGCACCGTGCTTCGGCATTGGTCACAACTTGTCCCTAATATATCAACTGACATCTGAGGACATTAAGCATCACTTCACCACCACCACCTAGCGCCAAAGCACGCAAGTAAACACGAGACGCATCCACCCTAGGCCAAACCGGCTCTCTGAGGAGACAAGTGTAAGTAAACATGGTGCTTAACGTCCACATAAACCATAGGGCTTATTAGGGACGGGAAGACAAGTGTGCACAGACCACAACTTTTGACTTTGAGAGCCCTGGGAATCGAACCGAGGTCCCTCTGCTTACCAACCTAACGCCTTACCGCTAGGCCAAATCGGCTCTCTGAAGAGACCAATGTTGAAGTGTTGCTTTACATCCACAGTAACCGTAGGCTTATTAGGGACGGGCAGTCAGGTGTCCAGTGGTGTGAGCCGGTTTGGCCTAGCGGTAAGGCGTTAGGCTGGTAAGCGGAAGGACCTCGGTTCGATACCGCTTCGGCTCTCCTTTCTCTTCAAAAAGGCTGTGGTTTGTGGACACTGTCTTGTGACTTTGTCCATCGCTTCCTACTGAAACATTAAAATGGCTCTCTTCGCTGCCCATTTTAATGCCGAAGTCATTCTGGTGGTGACAGTGTAGCGACAGGTATATAATCTCTTTCTCTCTCCCCACCCCCCCACCTCCATACCCCCTTCCTCCCGTTCTCCCCGTCCCTAATAAGCCATATGGTTTCTGTGGACGTAAGCACCATGTTTACTTTTAGTGTCCAGAGACCACAACTTTTGAAGAGAAAGGCAGAGCCCCGGGAATCGAACCGAGGACGGTCCTTCTGTTTGCCAGCCAAGCCTAACTGTTTTCAATTCAAGACCAAACCGGCTTACGAGCAGTTACGGTGAAAATCAGTCGGCGGTTTAGTCATGGACTTCGTCACTGAGTGCCAAAATCGTACAGCTAGTTACGTAGCTACTGTCCGTGAGTTAGGTCATGGACCTGTCCACGGGTTAAGTACCTTGGCTCTGCCAGGTAGTGTGAGCTCTTCGTGAGCCGGTTTGGCCTAGCGGTAAGGCGTTAGGCTGGTAAGCGGAAGGACCTCGGTTCGATACCGCTTCGGCTCTCCTTTCCCTTCAAAAAGGTTGTGGTTTGTGGACACTGTCTTGTGACTTTGTCTATCACTTCCTACTGAAACATTAAAATGGCTCTTATCGCTGCCCATCTTAATGCAGCAGTCATTCTGGTGGTGACAGTGTAGCGATAGGTATATACTCTCCCTTTCCCCCCACCTCCATACTCCCTTCCCCCCTTCTCCCCGTCCCTTATAAGCCGTACGGTTTCTGTGGACGTAAAGCACCATGGAAGAAGATGAAGAAAGTAGTGTGATCGCCAGACAAAGTGGTTGCATATATATAATCTCCCTCAGAGCGCCCTGATAAAAAAAACGTACCGGTTGACTGGGCGTAAAACAGCAACTTACCTACTCCCTCAGAACTGCTGGCGTTCATTCTTCTTTCGAGTTACTTAACAGTTAATAACGTCACTAACACTAAGCTTGCATACTTGCCATACCGAGTG
>JABMCL010001577.1:280000-282500 GCA_018857735.1 Alviniconcha marisindica | reverse complement strand
ATTGCATGGCGCTCAAGGCGCTGTGTATGTTGAATGGCAACAACAATGGGAACAGAGCCCCAGTGATAATAGTAATACTGGATGCTTATAGCGCCTAACCCCGCACAGGCCCTAAGCGCTTACACGTTCTTCATTTAAATGTACGTATTTTGACAAGAAAGATTCAACGCACGCACGCACGCACGCGCGCGCGCGCACGCACACGCGCACGCACGCACGCACGCACGCACGCTCGCACACACAAACAAACTCCCCCTCTCTCTCTCGCTCGTATCTCCGGGCAAAGGGACTGAAGAAATGATTTTAAAAAAGAAGAAAAGTTTTCAAGGAAGAACCAAATATTTGTAAACATAGGTAAAGTAATGTGTGTGTGTGTGTGTGTGTGTGTGTGTGTGTGTGTGTGTGTGTGTGTGTGTGTGTGTGTGTGTGTGTGTGTGTGTGTGGAGAGAGAGAGAGAGAGAGAGAGAGAGAGAGAGAGAGAGAGAGAGAGAGAGAGAGAGAAAGAAGACAACAACAGACAGACAGCAGACAGACGACAAAGAGACAGAGACAAAAGGAAACAGACAGAAAACAACAGAGACAGAGAGTTTTCAAACTGAAAGATCCAGATCTAGCCGTACCAGAGAGTAACGCACTCTTTCTGACGAACTAGCTCTGCAGCTTTTATTATCTCTATCGTTATTTGTCAGTGGATATCCTTCGTGCTCTGCGAAGATCAACACAATAGTGACCAACGCGTTCCTTTCAGCACTACAGTATATCGACCGCACAGCTCGATCTCTATAAGCTGACGCGCAGATCTCTATAGGCTCTGCAGCTTCCAAGGTCAGGACGGGCTGTGTCTTCGACCACAGACGGACGCAGCAGGTGCGCGCATTAACAGAGGCCTAACGAAAGGAACAGCAGCAACGGAACTCCCTGGTAAAAACGGACACGTACCGACGGCCAGGGTGTCGCTCGCTGGCAGGTCGAAGCAGCCTTTCGGATACTGGCGGCAGTTATTTCGAGCGTGTATTTTGTCGGACATCAGCACGGAAACGTATAAATATGAGTATGACAGGTTCTCGTATCTCCCTCTTTCCCCACCTCCATACCCCCTTCTCCCCGTCCCTAATAAGTCTTATGGGTTCTGTGGACGTTAAGCACCATGTTTACTTACTCTCTCTCTCTCTCTCTCTCTCTGTTTTTCTTCCTCTCCTTCGACCCCTCCCCCCCCTCCGTTCCCGTCCTGGCCTGGTTTTTGCTCTTTCTTCTTTACGTCCACGAAACCGCATGGCTTGTTAGGAAAATACAGGGAATGAGAACCCAGGCCCGCCACCCTTAAGTAACTCCTAGGTCTGGAAAAAATAGGTATCTTGGATGGTTTACATTAAAGTTCCTCCTGTGGCGTTTGAAACTGACTCGACAGATATAGCGACAGACCATGGAAGAAACAACTCACAGAGTTACAGAGCAGATCTTACAAAAACTGTTGTTTATAGATATATATTCTTTTTTCTTTTCTTCCCAGGACTACCATCGACTGGAACAACTTAGAACAGGAAACAGTTAGCAGCAAGACGTTAGAAAGCTTTAAGACACGAATCTCTCGCTGCCTCTAAAACATCAAGTTCCCCCCTCCTTGCCCTTTCTGACGCTGTACCCAAGAGTGGGTTTCGAAATTTAAGGGAAACCCTGGGGTTTAAAAAACAAAAACCTAAGGCATTAGGGGCGGGGAGGGAAGGGGGGGGGGGGTTATGGGGGGGGAGGGGGGATTATATACCCACGCTACACGTCACCACCGGGAAAGACTTCGCATTAAGGTGGGCAGCGAAGGGGGAGGGCCCTTTTAAAGTTTCAAATAGGAAGGTGATGGACAAAGCCCCAGGACAGTTCCCAAAAACCCAGCCTTTTTTAAGAGAAAAAGGGGAGCCGAAGGGATCCCCAACCGAGGTCCTTCCGGCTTGAGCGGCCTTACCCCTAGGCCAAAAAACCCGGTACAAACGTTTCGAAAGCATGACGAGCACTATTCAAGGCCCTGAGTGTGTGACCTGTGACCTGTGACCGCGAGGCTGTGCGGCCACACACACACACACACACACACACGCAGGGCAATGAGTGTCGCCAACAATGTTAGCTCGCCGTCACTGATAAGAGCTCACAGGAGAGCTGGTCCAGTTAGCTGTGCGCGAGATCAGGAAGCGATCGATAGAGCGAGCGCAGGTTCGATTGCTGCAGGTACGTGTACCTTTTAAATAATTCATTGCGAAGGTGTTGAAGATCATTGATGAAGTGATGCTCCTCAGAATGTCCTCAGATGTCAGTTGACATATTAGGGACAAGCTGAGACCAGTGCCGAAGCATGGTTCAATATAGCTTTACGTCCACGGAAACCAGAAGGCTCGTTAGGACGGACAGCCCAGGACGGCCACCTCGACTCTCACACAGCTCCTGAACTGTGTGTGGTGTTGAAGGCCAAGATAATGCGTTATCAACAAGAACATCATATAGCTTAATTATA
>JABMCL010001577.1:267500-275000 GCA_018857735.1 Alviniconcha marisindica | reverse complement strand
ATAGGCCGTGGATTCATTGTGAGGGACAAAGTCGAAAGGCGAGTCAGCGGCGCAGAGCAAGAGTATATATCTCACTCTCGAAAGCCGAAGTTGAACACGATGGAGCGTGGTCACCAAACGGATGGGTGACCGTTACGTGCTAGGCTTTGCGCCCGCCCTGAGATTCCTCCGGAGTCAAATTCTGTGCGGACTCCACAAAAGTCCTTCGGATGAGATTGTAAACCGAGGTCCCCCGTGTGTATACGCAGGTGAGCCGGTTTGGCCTAGCGGTAAGGCGTTAGGCTGGTAAGCGGAAGGACCTCGGTTCGATACCGCTTCGGCTCTCCTTTCTCTTCAAAAAAGGTTGTGGTTTGTGGACACTGTCTTGTGACTTTGTCCTTTAATTTCCTACTGAAACATTGACATGGCTCTCATCGCTGCCCATCTTAATGCAGAAGTCATTCTGGTGGTGACAGTGTAGCGATAGGTATATAATCTCCCTCTCCCCCCACCTCCATACCCCTTCCCCCCCACCCCCCTTCTCCCCGTCCCTAATAAGCCGTACGGTTTCTGTGGACGTTAAGCACCATGTTTACTTACTTGCTTACTGTATACGCATGCAAAAAGATCATAAATTATACGCACGTTAAAGATCCTGTAGTCCATGTCAGAGTTCGGTGGACTATGGAAACAACAAAAATAACCCAGCATGCAGTAAAAATGACAGTAATGGCCAGCTTTGTGGCCGACGGTCATTAACGGAAGAAGAGAAGAAGAATGTCAGACGGTGTCTACGGACCGCAACTTTTGAAGAGATAGGCCGGAGAGCCGAAGAGATAGGCCGGAGAGCCGAAGAGATAGGCCAGAGAGCCGAAGAGATAGGCCGGAGAGCCGAAGAGATAGGCCGGAGAGCCGAAGAGATAGGCCAGAGAGCCGAAGAGATAGGCCGGAGAGCCGAAGCCCCGGGGAATTGAACCGACGTCGTCCGCATACCAGTCTAACAACACCTTACCGCCAAGCCAAAGCGGCTCACCATCGTTTCCCACGGACCCGTAGTTCAGGAGCTGTGTGAGAGTCGAGGTGGCCGTCCTGAGCTGTCCGTCCTAACGAGCCTTCTGGTTTCCGTGGACGTAACGAATTATTGAACCGTGCTTCGGCATTGGTCACAACTTGTCCCTAATATGTCAGCTGACGTCTGAGGACATTAAGCATCACTTCATCATCTTCCCACGGACCGTTCCCAAGGACTAGTCACGAGATGAGGTCAGCAGGATACCCCCATTCCCCCCCCCCCCCCACCCCTGATCGAAAGTGAGACTTTCAGAACTTTGTATGCCACGTTGCAGACGACACAATCTTTACACACTGTCGCCGTTGTTTACAAAAGCCTCGCGTTCGATCTTGTGACCTGACGTGACATAACTTATTCACATATGGCCCAAGCCTGACCCCAGACATGTTCAAGTGAGCCGGCTTGGCCTGGCGGGTAAGGCTTTAGGCTGGTATTGTGGTAAGCAGAAGGACCTTGGTTCGATTCCGCTTCGGCTCTTCTCTCTTTTCAAAGGTTGTGGTCTGTGGACACAGTCTTTGTGACTTTGTCCCTCGCAATTACTGAAACATTAAAATGGCTCTCATCGCTGCCCATCTTAATGCAGGAGTCATTCTGGTGGTGACAGTGTAGCGATAGGTATATAAGGTATAGTCTCCCTCCCCCCACCTCTTGTGAGCCGGTTTGGCCTAGCGGTAAGGCGTTAGGCTGGTAAGCGGAAGGACCTCGGTTCGATACCGCTTCGGCTCTCCTTTCTCTTCAAAAAGGTTGCGGTTTGTGGACACTGTCTTGTTACTTTGTTCATCACTTCCTTCTGAAACATTAAAATGGCTCTCATCGCTGCCCATCTTAATGCAGGAATCGTTCTGGTGGTGACAGTGTAGCGATAGGTATATAATCTCCCTCTCCCCTCCCCCACCTCCATACTCCCTCCCCCCTTCTCCCCGTCCCTAATAAGACGTACGGTTTCTGTGGATGTTAAGCACCATGTTTACTTACTAATTTACCCCCCACCTCTTGGGATCTCGGTCACCGCCAGTACCTCTTCGGAGACAACTAGACGTTAAACACGTTTAACCAAGATCTAAAACACAAAACAGTTAACCAAACACAAAACAGTTAACCAAACAAGTTGAACCAAACCAACCCGAGATATGTTCAACTTCAAGACAGGTGTGACAGAAGACGGCGTTTGCGAGACCTTACGTAATCAACATCAATAACTTTGGTCTGGACCCGTTCTTCGTGAACGTAATGATTATGAACTCAAGGATTATAAATGTCAAAGATATATATATATATATATATATATATATATATATATATATATATATATATATATATAACAGAAAAACAAGGCTCTCCGTGCAGGAACCAGTCTAGTCAAACCGCAGAATCGCGTTTTCCGGGTAGCCTAAAGATTACAACCAACAGATACACGACTGGTCGTTTTTCTGTAATGGTGTGTGTTCCCTAGTCGTCTAGAATGTATGTCGCGTGCAAGAGAACGTGACGTATAAAAATATGACGTATTTTGTAATCTAATTACGTTTTGTAGGAATCAGTCAAGCCGACCGGGCAGGCCTTGACAAAGCCCTCAAGGGCGAAAATTCGGAGTAAAAAGTTTCCAATACAAAACATGCTTGGAATTTGTTATACTCTCTCTCTCTCTCTCTCTCTCTCTGTGTGTGTGTGTGTGTGTGTGTGTGTGTGTGTGTGTGTGTGTGTGTGTGTGTGTGTGTGTGTGTGTGTGTGTGTCTCTCTCTCTCTCTCTTTTTCTCTCTCTCTCTCTCTCTCGCTCTCTCTGAAGATGTATCTTTGGTGGAGTTTATGCACCTTGAATAATTTTAGTGCATAGCAGATGAGAGTTACAGTAGGTCTTTGTTGTGCTCGTTTGACGTCTTTGGGGCGTTAATTCACTCTCTTTGTTTGTGGATTCAAGGATAATTTATTATGCCATTTGGAAATGTTGCCGTCACTGTGCACGTCGAGCAATCATTACAGTCTTTGATGAAAGAAACTATGAATGGTAGAGAGTTCCACGCTGAGCTCCAAGCCCCAGCCTCTTACCCCGCAAGCATTCGATCGGACCTCCATGTGGTACTGATAGTGTTGGCTAATGGCGTGCATGATGGGGAAAACTTTAAGTGTCGCTTTACGTCCACGGAAACCATCAGGCTTATTAGGGACGGGGAGCCCGGGACGACCACCTCGACTGTTACACAGCTCCTGAGCTCTGAATCCGAAAGCTTTGTTTCAGTGTTGCTTTGCGTCCACAGAAACCATCTGAGGCTTATTAGTTACGGGGAGCCCAGGACGACCACCTCGACTGTTACACAGCTCCTGAGCTCTGAGTCTGAAAGCTTTGTTTCAGTGTTGCTTTACGTCCACATAAACCGTAAACTAGGTGCTTAACGTGCACAGAAACCACAAGGCTTGTGAGAGACGGCGAGAAGGGGGGTATGGAGGTTGGGGGTGGGGGAAGAGGGAGATGATACACCTATCCCTACACTGTCACCACCAGAATGATGAGACACAGAAACCACCAGGCTTATTAGTACAGGGACGGGGGGAGTCCAGGACGGCCACCTCGACTTTTACAAAGCTCCTGAGCTCTGAATCTGAAAGCTTTGTTTCAGTGTTGCTTTACGTCCACAGAAACCATAAGGCTTATTACGTGCGGGGAGCCCAGGACGGCCACCTGGACCTTCACACAGCTCTTTCTTCTTTCATGGTGGTTTACGTCCATAGAAATCATAAAGCTTATTACGGGCGGGGAGCCCAGGACGGCCACCTGGACCTTCACACAGCTCTTTCTTCTTTCATGGTGGTTTACGTCCATAGAAATCATAAAGCTTATTACGGGCGGGGAGCCCAGGACGGCCACCTGGACCTTCACACAGCTCTTTCTTCTTTCAGTTCTCCATGAAACCATAAGGCTTATTACGGGCGGGGGAGCCCAGGACGGCCACCTGACTTTCACCCAGCTCTTTCTTTCTTTCATGGTGCTTTACGTCCACTAGAAACATAAGCTTATTACGGCGGGGAGCCCAGGACGGCCACCTGGACCTTCACACAGCTCTTTCTTCTTTCATGGTGGTTTACGTCCATAGAAATCATAAAGCTTATTACGGGCGGGGAGCCCAGGACGGCCACCTGGACCTTCACACAGCTCTTTCTTCTTTCATGGTGGTTTACGTCCATAGAAATCATAAAGCTTATTACGGGCGGGGAGCCCAGGACGGCCACCTGGACCTTCACACAGCTCTTTCTTCTTTCATGGTGGTTTACGTCCATAGAAATCATAAAGCTTATTACGGGCGGGGAGCCCAGGACGGCCACCTGGACCTTCACACAGCTCTTTCTTCTTTCATGGTGGTTTACGTCCATAGAAATCATAAAGCTTATTACGGGCGGGGAGCCCAGGACGGCCACCTGGACCTTCACACAGCTCTTTCTTCTTTCATGGTGGTTTACGTCCATAGAAATCATAAAGCTTATTACGGGCGGGGAGCCCAGGACGCCACCTGGACCTTCACACAGTCTTTCTTCTTTCATGGTGGTTTACGTCCATAGAAATCATAAAGCTTATTACGGCGGAGCCCGGACGGCCACCTGGACCTTCACACAGCTCTTTCTTCTTTCATGGTGGTTTACGTCCATAGAAACCATAAGGCTTATTACGGGCGGGGAGCCCAGGACGACCACCTGGACTTTCACGAAGCCCCTGAGTAGGCTCTTGAGCCTCCATATCCAGGCTATAAATAGCGACGCTCGGCTGTTCTGGCCGTGTAACGGACATTGTCTTTGTGACTTCCCAAGCTCAGCACAGCAGTTGAAACAGCAATTGCGCAGTGCACATCGCTGCAGGCGAGGGACACCGCCTTAACACTTCCATTGTTCTGGCGGCGGTCCACGTCTCTCCGGTCTTTTTCGGGCAGTTTCCGCGGTCGAGCCTTCACTCTTTCGTCCCCTTCCCACTCTGTCCCCGTCCCTAATAAGCCATCTCGCTTCCGTGGACGTAAAGCAACAAATAAGCATGTCCTGGCCATGTGAGCCGGTTTGGCCCAGCGGCAAGGCGTTAGGCTGGTAAGCGGAAGGACCTCGGTTCGATACCGCTTTGGCTCTCCCGGCTTTCTCTTCAAAAAGGAAGCGATTTGTGGACACGTCTTGACACTTTGCCCATCACTTCCTACTGAAACATTAAAATGGCTCTCATCGCTGCCCATCTTAATGCAGGAATCATTCTAGTGGTGACAGTGTAGCGATAGGTATATATAATCTCCCTCTTCCCCCCCTCCCCCCCCCCCCCCCCCCCCCCCCCACTTCTCCCCGTCCCTAATAAGCCTTGTGGTTTCTGTGGACGTTAAGCACCATGTTTACTTGTCCTGGCCTTGACTTGATTTTGTCCAGACCGGCAGTCCCGAGTCACTGGCAGCATTATTGATTGCATTGTGGCTCAGTGCGGCTTTAAGACAAGCCTGCATGCGCACAGTGCTCTGGTAGCAGTGACTGACCACGAACACACAGCCTGCATTTTGTCTGGTCAGTGTAGGATTTCCTGGCAAACCGCTGAAAATACGTGCAACACAGAGCTTTACTCCTCCTAGGGGCATTTGTATCAGTGGTCGAACCGCCAAAGAGGCATTATATATGATTTTTTTTTTTTTTTTTTTCTATCACGTTGCTTTACGCAAGGATAGGTCCATGGCTTTACGTCCACAAAAGCCACCCGTGTACGGCTTGTCAGTGCATAGGGAGGGGTTATTTTCGTATAAATATTATTACTGATCACTTTTATATCAGTAACAGCGTTATTCTCCGCTCTCGAGCAGACTCTGCGTTCATGTCGCGTGTGATTTTGAATGAGTGACTGTAGCCTTAATTTTTATATATATATATTTTTTAAAATATTTAAATATCCACCAAAGTGGTTGTTGCTTGGCCGGTGCCACGTGAAACTGCTGCTGTCTCGCCGCATGTTCTGTGTACACCAGCGGTTTGCCAGGAAACCCTACACTGACCAGAATAAGTGACTGTAGCCTTAATTGTTTTAGTTAATTTTTGTTTTGTTTTAAATATCCGCCGAAGTGGTTGTTGGTTGGCCGGTGCCACGTGAAACTGCTGCTGTCTCGGCGCAGGTTCTGTGTACACCAGACTCACTGCGGACATGCCGCATGTGATTCTGAGTGAGTGACTGTTGCCTTTTATAGCGCGTATTATTAATATCCACCGAAGTGGTGTACACGTGAAGATGCGGCCGTCTCGGCGCAAGTTCTGTGGACACCATACAACCATGCACCTGTCTACAGTGTAACTGACTTCATTCAAAACCACGTAAGAAGGGAAACAAAAGGATGTCGTAAATCGGTACAGTTTCAGTGGTGTTACGGTTAGCGATGTCATGTGCCTGTAGTGTGTCAACACTGAACAGACTAGTGCATGAGCACTGCCATGGATCGGGTCGAGTTTCAACGCGTGGCCTTGGTTTTGCTTTTGGCTGTTGGCAGCTAGGTGCAGGACAGCCGGTCGGTGAGCTGAGAGACAGAGACACACACACAGAGACAGAGAGAGAGAGAAAAAGAGACAGAGGGTGGCGGCCTGATCCACAACAGCAGAAGCGATGGAGCAGCAACAGCAAGGCTACGGTATGCAAGGAGGGCAGTACCCTGCCCAGGGGGGTATGTACCCTTCGCCGGGTGGACAGGGTTACGGCGTGCAGGGTGGACAGTACGGCATGCAGCAGCCCCCCGTCATGGCCCAGCCCGGGGCCCCTGGACAGCCGCCTCCCTACGGCCAGCCTGGTGAGAGTGGACACTGTGTGTAGTGTGTAGGTGTGTGTGTGTTGTGTGTGTGTGTGTGTGTGTGTGTGTGTGTGTGTGTGTGCGTGCGTGCGTGTGTGTGTGAACATGCACGTGTCTTAAAAAAAGTGTTTGTATGTGTGCATATGTACATGTGTGTGTGTGTGTGTGTGTGTGTGTGTGTGTGTGTGTGTGTGTGTGTGTGTGTGTCCCATCTCTCTGTATGTGTAGGCACTGTGTGTGTGTGTGTGTGTGTGTGTGCTTGCGTGCGTGCGTGCGTGTGTGTATGTGTGTGTATCTCCCCTCTTGCTCTCTCTTTGTGTGTGTGTGTTTGTGTGCACATGCATGTGTCTTTAAAAAAAAAGTGTTTGTATACATGTATGCACATGTGCACGTGTGCATGTGTGTGTGTGTGTGTGTGTGTGTGTGTGTGTGTGACATGTGAGAGTCTGTATCTGAATGTGTGACACTGAGTGTGCACATGCACACATATATATGTATGTATGCCCCCTTCTTCTTCATACACTGCCACACCTATTGTTTAATTACTGTCACTTTGAAAACAACAGCAGTACACAGGGAGCCTGACATGAAGCTCATGATAGAGGGACATACATATATATGCTTGCTGTGTGCATACATGTGTGAGGATGTTTGCTGTGTTACAGCACA
>JABMCL010001577.1:257500-262500 GCA_018857735.1 Alviniconcha marisindica | reverse complement strand
TTGTGAGTGTGTGTGTGCATGCGTACGTGCATGAGTGCGTGTGTGCGTGCGTGCATGTGTGTGTGTGTGTGTGTGTGAGTGTATCTGTGCTCATGGAAGTTTGTTTTGATTGTGTTTTGGTTCTTTGTAATGGGCTATGGGCTGCATTTTGGAGAAATAGCACATAAAAGAGTACAGTATTATTATTATAAGATACAGGGCAGGCCATTCTGTTGTTCACATACCCTCAGCCAGTATTCCTTTCAGACTGTTTGAATGAATGAGATTTGTTTGAGCCACCATTTTAAAGTTATGGCCAAATCACTTGCCCCGTCCTCTTGAAAGTGTAAATCATCATGGATGCCATGTTCTTTTTTTAATTAAGATTTTTTTCTCTGCAAAAGCCTGTGGACAGTTTTGGTACATTCCAGCTCCAAACCAGGTTCACATAATAAATGGAAGTATATTGTTTGCTAGTTTGTAAATATTTCATAATTTTAAAGCATCTCAAAAGCTTGTCAGTCGCAAAAACCTGAGGACAATTTTGGTCCATTCCAGCTCCAAACCAGGTTCACATAGTAAATGGAAGTATATTGCCTGCTAGTCTGTAAATATTTCATAGTTTTAAAGCATCTCTAAAACTTGTCCATCGCAAAAGCCTGTGGACAGTCCACTGAATGGCAGGACTGGACCTGATTCATGATGACATCGGCTGTTTCTTTTCGGGACATTCTGCTGCACTCCATGGTACAGAATCTTTGACCCGTTCTCTTTTCAGGACATTCTGCTGCACTCCGCGGTTCAGAATCTTTGACCCGTTCTCTTTTCAGGACATTCTGCTGCACTCTTCAGTTCAGACCTGTTCTCTTTTCAGGACATTCCGCTGCACTCCGCGGTTCAGAATCTTTGACCTGTTCTCTTTTCAGGACGTTCTGCTGCACTCCGCGGTTCAGAGTCTTTGACATGTTCTGTTTTTATGACATTCTGCTGCACTCCACGGTTCAGAATCTTTGACCCACTCTCTTTTCAGGACATTCTGCTGCACTCTTCAGTTCAGACCTGTTCTCTTTTCAGGACATTCCGCTGCACTCCGCGGTTCAGAATCTTTGACCTGTTCTCTTTTCAGGACGTTCTGCTGCACTCTGCATTTCAGAATCTTTGACCCGTTCTCTTTTCAGGACATTCTGCTGCACTCCGCGGTTCAGAATCTTTGACCTGTTCTCTTTTCAGGACGTTCTGCTGCACTCTGCATTTCAGAATCTTTGACCTGTTCTCTTTTCAGGACATTCCGCTGCACTCCGCGGTTCAGAATCTTTGACCCGTTCTCTTTTCAGGACGTTCTGCTGCACTCCACGGTTCAGAATCTTTGACCCGTTCTCTTTTCAGGACATTCTGCTGCACTCTGTGGTTCAGAGTCTTTGACATGTTCTGTTTTTATGACATTCTGCTGCACTCCACGGTTCAGAATCTTTGACCCATTCTCTTTTCAGGACATTCTGCTGCACTCTTCAGTTCAGACCTGTTCTCTTTTCAGGACATTCCGCTGCACTCCGCGGTTCAGAATCTTTGACCCACTCTCTTTTCAGGACATTCTGCTGCACTCTTCAGTTCAGACCTGTTCTCTTTTCAGGACATTCTGCTGCACTCCACGGTTCGGGATCTTTGACGCGTCCAAGAACCTGATAGCCGAGATCCGCGGTCCGTGCTGCCCATGCCAAACAGTCTGTTGCACGGCTGACATCGACTTCCCGGTAAGTCAGCGCTGTAAGCATGTTTGGGATGAATAATTTGCTGGCATTCTGGTCTGGGAAAGAATACAGAATACAGAATCTTTATTGTCTATGAATAACATAGAAATTTGCCTTACGACTGCATAAAAGATACCAGTAAAATAACACACAGTATAATTCATGAACATAAAACAGAGTACTTTCTTAGAGTCAGGAGGGCACACACACATCCGAAACAGTCAACCCTACCAGTTACACTGACGCGTCACACACACACACACACACACATCCAAAACAGTCAACCCTACCAGTTACACGCGTCAACACATGCACTCACAGGTCAAGCATTTTCAACAAATAAGAAAAGTACAGCTCATCAAATTCATCCCAAACAGACAAAATACCTACACACAAACATCTCTAGTCAGACCAGTACCATCACGTAAATAGCATAGCAAACCCTCACACTGAAAAATAGCAAACTAAAATCACAGGTATGCAAAACAGGAACATGGAGGGGTTTCAGGTCCTCCAGTTATACACCCCTCCTTTTCCCTTTTTTCAGTTGTGAATGTACTGCAGTGATTGGTCAACGGCGCCCCCATTCCCTCCCTGCATGAACTGTGTAATAATGGGTTTATTTGCATGTGAAACACATGCGCAAGTGCGCACGCACATTTACAAAGCACACACACACACACACACACACACACACACACTCTCACAAAGCACCAACACAATTTGTACACACATACATCCCCCCCCCCCCCACACACACACACACACATACAAATCACACAGAAAGTTACATATACATACACAGTCACACAAATACACACACATGACGTCCCACCCCCACCCCCACACATACAACCCCCCCCCCCCCCACCCCCCCCACACACACACACACACATACAGGTACAACAACAAACGCATGCTTACGAACACATTAACTTTCAGTAATGATACTGTTGTAATGGTTGGGGCAGTTGTTTTGTTTTTCGAATAAGAAGCTTGTGAATATGTTACCTGCTTGGTGACTTGCAGATCATCGACGTGAAGGACGGCTCGGAGATCGGCAAGATCAGCAAGCAGTGGCCAGGACTGATGAAGGAGATGTTCACAGACTCTGACAACTTCAGGGTCACCTGTAAGTTAAGACCTGAACATGTAGATGGTTACAAAGGACATTTATTTAATAGGACAGTGGTTACAAAGGATGTTTATTTAATAGGACAATGGTTACGAAGGATGTTTATTTAATAGGACAATGGTTACAAAGGATGTTTATTTAATAGGACAATGGTTACGAAAGATGTTTATTTAATAGGAAGACAGAAAACATGAGCAAATTTAATTCCGGGAAAATGCCCCCCTTTTTCCCCTCATAGCGACAAAAGCAAAACAGTTAAAGAACAGTACAATATTTTCATTTATCAACATTTAACTGTTGTTTGACTGTTGTTTTGTTGAGACTTTCACTGGTCAACTTTCAGTCAACAGGATCAGATATTGTGTGAAAAACTGCTGTGACAGTTCTCCATCCCATTCCTTTTGCTTGGACCAGTTTTTCTGAAAGTTATTTTATTTTATTTTTAGGTTGAAGTGTAGAAAAAAAAACAAGGAAGTAGTTAATTGTTAAGGCATTATATTTAGATCTGGAAGACATTAAACAGAGTAAATTGACGGGAATTTAAAAATAAATCAATGGAGACAGAAAGTTGTACTCCCTTCATAAAGAGCCTATTTACCATTTATTTTATTTTATCTGAGGATAGTTTGTAATTGTGTGTAAACACTTCCGGCTCAAGTGAGATGTACATTTTATTCCCGCCATTTGTTGTTGTTTGTTTGTTTGTTTGTTTGTTCTTCTTTTTTCCCCCCCTTCTACTTCATCTATTGTCATTAAAAAAAAATAAAAAAAAATCGTGCAGCTGTTGTGAATTGAAGAGGCAACAGAAAAACACACAAGTAAAAGACAAATTGTAAACTTCGATTTGTCCCGGTCTGGTTGTAAATTCTGATTGTAGTTTTGAACAATGTGTTACAGTTCCCATTAACATGGACGTGAGGAAGAAGGCCTTGATGTTTGGATCCATCTTCATCCTGGTGAGTATTCTAATAAAGAAAAAACACAGTCATGTCATGGAGGGGGAGGGGGGGGGGGGGGGGCATGGGTGAACCTGACGGGGGTAAAGTAATGTTACCTGAAGTTGTTTTGCCAGAATTTCTGGTGATGCAGTGCTTCTGAAATGCATTGATTTCTCATCAAAGGTACTTTTTATGTTTTCAGGACATTAATTTTCTACTCAGGTTTACGACATCATGTCTTACTCCACGTTGAGGACATCATGTCTTTATTCAGGACATCATGTCTTTATTCTCTTTTTAGGACACTGTGTCTTTACTCTGTTTTCAGGACATTGTGTCTCTACTCTGGTTTAGGACATCATGTCTCTCTACTTTGTCTGTTTTCAAGACACAGCCTGTCTCTACTCAAGTTGATTTCAGGACATCATGTCTCTGCTCTGTTGTCAGGACATTGTGTCTCCACTCTGGTTTAGGACATCATGTCTCTGCTCTGTTTTCAGGACACAGCATGTCTCTACTCTGGTTGCTTTCAGGACATCATGTCTTTACTCTGTTTTAAGGAATTTATGTCAGTACTGTGTTTCCAGGACATCATGTCTGTACTCAGTCTGTTTTCAAGACATGTCTGTACTTGGTCTGTTGTCAGGACATCATGTCTCAACTCTGTTTGCAGGACACCATGTCTCTACTCTGTTTCCAACTCTACTCAGTTTTTTTTTTAGGATGTCATGTCACTTCTCTGTTTCCAGGACATCATGTCTCTACTTGGTCTGTTTTCAGGACATCATGTCTCTACTCTGTTTTTAGGACTTTATGTCACTACTGTGTTTTGAGGACATCATGTCTGTACTCATTCTGTTTTCAAGACATGTCTGTACTTGGTCTGCTTTCAGGACATCCTGTCTCTATTAGTTTTCGTGACACTATGTCTCAACTCTGTTTCCAACTCTACTCAGTCTTTTTTCAGGACATCATGTCTCTACTCAGTCTTTTTTCAGGACATCATGTCTCTACTCAGTCTGTTTTCAGGACATCATGTCTCTGCTCGGTCTGTTTTCAGGACATCATGTCACTGCTCAGTCTGTTTTCAGGACATCATGTCACTGCTCAGTCTGTTTTCAGGACATCATGTCTCTACTCAGTCTGTTTTCAGGACATCATGTCTCTGTTCGGTCTGTTTTCAGGACATCATGCTGTACG
>JABMCL010001577.1:250000-252500 GCA_018857735.1 Alviniconcha marisindica | reverse complement strand
CTCTCGATGGCGCATATACCACAATACCTTTCTTAAGATATTGTTCAGTATTCCTATTCAGTTATTGGCTGCCGTGAGGAATACAATACAATACATGTACAATACAATACAATACAATACAACTTTATTGTCTCTGTGTAGAGAAATTTGCTTTCTGGCTCGTCATTTACATAAAAACATTCAATACAGTTAACAATAAAACATCAACAACTCAATGAAACACACGGAGCTAAAAACCGCTCAAATACAAGAAAATACTTAACATACATGTACACACACACAACACACACACACACACACACACACACACACACACACACACAACACACACACACACACACACACACACACACACACACACACACCACACACACACCACACACACACACACACACACACACACACACACACATTATTCTTCTGGCTCACCGACACACAGCCATGTTACTGTGAGACAAACATTCACATTCGCTGGCTACCGCGAGGAACACAGCCATGTTTATTGTCCAGTATTGTGTGATATTTACTGGAAGACTACTAAATCAGACCCATGTTAAGTGTACAGTATTGTGTGATATTTACTAGAAGACTACTAAATCAGACCCATGTTAAGTGTCCAATATTGTGTGGTATTTACTGGAAGACTACTAAATCAGACCCATGTTAAGTGTCCAATATTGTGTGATATTTACTGGAAGACTACTAAATCAGACCCATGTTAAGTGTCAGATATTGTGTGACATTTACTGGATATCGACTGGAAGACTACTAAATCAGACCCATGTTAAGTGTCAGATCAGTATTGTGTGACATTTACTGGATATCGACTGGAAGACTGCCAAATCAGAACCATGTCTAAGTGTCAGATATTGTGTGACATTTACTGGATGTCGACTGGAAGACTACTAAATCAGACTCATGTTAAGTGTCCAGTACTGTGTGACATTTACTGGATATAGACTGGAAGACTACTAAATGAGACCCATGTTATGTGTCCAATATTGTTTAATATTTACTGGATATCGACTGGAAGACTACTAAATCAGGCCCATGTCTAAGTGTCAGATATTGTGTGACATTTACTGGATGTCGACTGGAAGACTACTAAATCAGACCCATGTTAAGTGTCCAATACTGCGTGATATTTACTGGATGTCGACTGGAAGACTACTAAATCAGACCCATGTTAAGTGTCCAATATTGTGTGACATTTACTGGATATCGAATGGAAGACTACTAAATCAGACACATGTTTAAGTGTCAGATACTGTGTGACATTTACTGGATATCGAATGGAAGACTACTAAATCAGACCCATGTTAAGTGTCCAGTACTGTGTGACATTTACTGGATATCGACTGGAAGACTACTAAATCAGACCCATGTCTAAGTGTCCAATACTGCGTGACATTGACTGGATATCGACTGGAAGACTACTAAATCAGAGCTATGTCTAAGTGTCAGATATTGTCTGTCAAAATTTACTGGCTATGGATTGGAATACTAAATACTAAGTCAGAGCCATAAATGTCACGTTATTTGACCGAGCAGATACACCGGCGGGGCAAAGCAACCCTCACAAGTGGCTTGCTTCTCTGAAGATCGGAAATGTTGAGGAGCTTGAGACACTACCTGCTGGCACAAAGCCATGGCCATCACACCATCGATGGCCTGGAGGAGAGAGGCGTGGAAAGAGGAAGCGTTAGACGATTTTCCTAGTACGGATGAGAGAGAGGGCCATCGTCAATCAGACGAACATTGGAACTATTGCAAAGGCAACGTTAGGGACACTTCTGAGAGACGGGGTGGAGCGCATATGGGCTTTTCCGACCGCAGAGACACCACCTTGAACTGAACTGAACTGAACATATCACATTATTTTGATATTGACTGGCGAGCTAGACAAAGAATATACAAAGACACAGCCAGGTTATTGTCAGATATTATTTGATACTTGCTGACTACGGAATGGAAGAATACTAACACAGTGCCATGTCACATTGTTTTCTGACAGTCACTGGCCATGTCACATAAGTTGTTCTGACAGTCAATGGCCATGTCACATTGTTCCGACAGTCACTGACTGACCATGTCACATTGTTCCGACAGTCAGTGGCCAGTTAGAGAGAGAGAGAGAGAGAGAGAGAAGAAGAGGAGAGAAGGGAGTAGAGAGAGAAGAGAAAGAAGAAGAGGGAGAGAGCACGGAGAGAGAGAGAGGAGAGAGAGAGAGAGAGAAAACACACACAGAACACAGAGACAGAGACAGAGCACAAAGAGAGAACAGAAGACAGAGAGAGAAGAGACAAGAGAGAGAGAGGAGAGAGGAGAGAAGAGAGAGAGAGAGAGAGAGAGAGATAGAGAAGAGAGAGAGGAGAGAGAGAGAGAAGAGAGAGAGAGAGAGAGAGGAGAGAGAGAGAGAGAGAGAGAGTACACTAACACACAAGCCATGTCCACTGTTAGACATTGTTCGATATATTCACAGATTAAAGAGTGCAAACTA
>JABMCL010001577.1:240000-245000 GCA_018857735.1 Alviniconcha marisindica | reverse complement strand
ATGCACTCCGAGCATCGCTTTCCGGCACCTTCCTCCAAACTCTGCCAGATTTAGTCACGCCGCTGAAGGGGCGCGCACTCTTTATTCCGCGCAGTGTCCACCGACGCGGTCAGCGCCCTCGAAAGGTTTGGGTACGATATGACCGTAGAACAACCCAGGCCGAAACCGTTTGGCCCCGCGGTAGGCGGTAGGCTTTGGTAACGGAAAGGGCCTCGGGTCGATCCCCTTCGGGTTTTCCCTTTTTTTTTCAAAAATTGTGGTTTTGGGAAAGGTCTTTTGACTTTTTCCCCCACAATTAAGAAAAAATTTAAAAAGGCTCTCATCGCCCCCCCTTAAGAGGGGCATTCGGTTCCTTTTTCCCCAAACTTTCTTCTCCCCCCCCCCCCATCCCCCCCCCCCCCCCCCCATTTCCCCGTCCTAATGCCGTTTTGGTTTTTGGACGTTAAGCACCATGTTTTCTTAAAACCAAACTAAAGCCCCCCCGGGGAAAAAAAAAAAAAGGAGGGTTTCCCTCTCGATTCAAACGATTTTTTGGTTTATTTGGGGCTGGCGTAAGAAAACAGTAAATTAAAAAAGTTTGATAAAAATTTGAGTTGTTTGAAAACAAATTACTGCTGTTTGAGCAAAACCCCAAAAAAACTGTTCGTTAGCTGACGGGTTTTTCCCTTGGAAAACTAAATGGGCTTTTAAAGGGAAGGGGTGTCGTAAACCAGTGTTTGGGAGTTTAACCATGCACTGTCAAGGTTTTCGTTACAAGATGTTTTTAAAACCCGGGGGGGGGGTGTTGGGAGGGGGGTGGATGGGGAAAGGAAAAAAACACAACAACAAAAACAAATCACCAAAGAAAAAAAAAAGGAAAAAAAAAAAAGGGGGAAAAAGGGGGGGGGGGGGGGGGGGAGAAAATCAAAAAAAACCCAAAAAACAACAAAAAACAACAAAACCCCCCAACAACAAACAAAAAAAAAAACAAAACACAAAAGACAAAAAAAAAAAAAAATAAAAAAACAACAACAAAAACAGAAAAGAAAAGAAAAAAAAAGAAGAACAAAAAAAAATTTAAAAAACAAACAACAACAACGAAAAAAACAGAAAAAAAAAACAACAACAGAAAACAATAACAACAAAACAACTATGGAAAACCATGATGATGATTTTAAAAATTTTACCCGACCTCCTGGGATCTCGGTCCCCCCCAAAAGAAACCCCCGGAGAAAAACTCGGCGTTAAACACTTTTAACCAACCAAAACCCGATGATTTGGAGCAATTAACCTTTAAACACGTTTAACCTAACCAAACATCCATCGCATGCACTGAACAGATAGCGGAGGCGTTGAACACGTTTAACCTAATCAAACATCCATCGCATGCACTGAGCAGATAGGGGAGGCGTTAAAGACGTTTAACCAACCAAACATCCATCGCATGCACTGAGCAGATAGGGGAGGCGTTAAAGACGTTTAACCTATCCAAACATCCATCGCATGCACTGAGCAGATAGGGGAGGCATTAAACACGTTTAACCTATCCAAACATCCATCGCATGCACTGAGCAGATAGGGGAGGCATTAAACACGTTTAACCTATCCAAACATCCATCGCATGCATACCTTTAAGGCGTTAAACACGTTTAACCCCAAACCCACCCTTTGGGGCCTGGCAGTAGGGGGCGAAAAAACACTTTTTCCCCCTTAAAAACCCCGTTCAACCGGTAGGGGAGGCGTAGAACACGTTTAACCTAACCAAACATCCATCGCATGCACTGAGCAGATAGGGGAGGCGTAGAACACGTTTAACCTAACCAAACATCCATCGCATGCACTGAGCAGATAGGGGAGGCGTTAAACACGTTTAACCAACCAAACATCCATCGCATGCACTGAGCAGATAGGGGAGGCGTTAAACACGTTTAACCAACCAAACATCCATCGCATGCACTGAGCAGATAGGGGAGGTGTAGAACACGTTTAACCTAACCAAACATCCATCGCATGCACTGAGCAGATAGGGGAGGCGTTAAACACGTTTAACCAACCAAACATCCATCGCATGCACTGAGCAGATAGGGGAGGTGTAGAACACGTTTAACCTAACCAAACATCCATCGCATGCACTGAGCAGATAGGGGAGGCGTTAAACACGTTTAACCAACCAAACATCCATCGCATGCACTGAGCAGATAGGGGAGGCGTAGAAAGATGAGGCGCTCGAAGCTTTACCTTTAAAGAACGAGAAACGGTCATCGTCAGTCAGACGAACATTGGAACTGTTTTAAAGGGCAAGGTTAGGGAAACAGTTCCGAGAGACGGGGTGGACCGCGTAATGAGCTTCTCCGAGCCCACAACAGATACCATCTCGAACTGAACTAACTCTAGAAAGACGAAGCGCTCGAAGCTTTACCTTTAAAGAACGAGAAACGGTCATCGTAACCAGACGAGCATTAAACCCGTTTCAAAGGGCAAGGTTGGGGAAACTTCCAAGAGACGGGGTGGACCGCGTAATGAGCTTCTCCGAGCCCACAGATGCCATCTCGAACTGAACTGAACTGAACTGAACTGAACTAACTCTAGAAAGACGAGGCGCTCGAAGCTTTACCTTTAAAGAACGAGAAACGGTCATCGTCAACCAGACGAGCATTGGAATTTGTTTCAAAGGGCAACGGTGGGGAAACTGCTGACAGACGGGGTGGACCGCGTAATGAGCTTCTCCGAGCCCACAACAGATACCATCTCGAACTGAACTAACACTAGAAAGATGAGGCGCTCGAAGCTTTACCTTTAAAGAACGAGAAACGGTCATCGTCAACCAGACGAGCATTGGAACTGTTTCAAAGGGCAACGGTGGGGAAACTGCTGACAGACGGGGTGGACCGCGTAATGAGCTTCTCCGAGCCCACAACAGATACCATCTCGAACTGAACTAACACTAGAAAGATGAGGCGCTCGAAGCTTTCCCTTTTTAAAGAACGAGAAACGGTCATCGTCAACCAGACGAGCATTGGAACTGTTTCAAAGGGCAACGGTGGGGAAACTGCTGACAGACGGGGTGGACCGCGTAATGAGCTTCTCCGAGCCCACAACAGATACCATCTCGAACTGAACTAACACTAGAAAGATGAGGCGCTCGAAGCTTTACCTTTAAAGAACGAGAAACGGCCATCGTGAACCAGACGAGCATTCGAACTGTTTTAAAGGGTAACGTTGGGGAGACTTCCAATAGACGGGGTGGACCGCGTAATAGTGAGTTTCTCCGAGCCCACAGAGTACCATCTTGAACTGAACTGAACTGAACTGAACTGAACTGAACTGAACTAACTCTAGAAAGATGAGGCGCTCGAAGCTTTACCTTTAAAGAACGAGAAACGGTCATCGTCAGCCAGACGAACATTGGAACTGTTTCAACCGGCAACGGTGGGGAAACTGCTGAGAGACGGGGTGGAGCACGTAATAATAAGCTTCTCCGAGCGCACAGATACCTCTGAACTGAACTGAACTAACTCTAGAAAGACGAAGCGCTCGAAGCTTTACCTTTAAAGAACGAGAAACGGTCATCGTGAACCAGACGAGCATTCGAACCGTTTCAAAGGGCAAGGTTGGGGAAACTTCCAAGAGACGGGGTGGACCGCGTAATGAGCTTCTCCGAGCCCACAGATGCCATCTCGAACTGAACTGAACTGAACTGAACTGAACTAACTCTAGAAAGACGAGGCGCTCGAAGCTTTACCTTTAAAGAACGAGAAACGGTCATCGTCAACCAGACGAGCATTGGAACTGTTTCAAAGGGCAACGGTGGGGAAACTGCTGACAGACGGGGTGGACCGCGTAATGAGCTTCTCCGAGCCCACAACAGATACCATCTCGAACTGAACTAACACTAGAAAGATGAAGCGCTCGAAGCTTTACCTTTAACCCCTTCACTGCCATGGTGTCACTTGAAAACAACCAATAAAAGTAGGAAATTTGAAATCCTTAAGCCTTTTTGTATGTTTTTCGCATTAGCATGTGAACGGATTTTGATAAAAAACCCACACTATTGAAATTAGATTCGTTATAGGAGCAGGAAAGGCATTGTTTTCAGGCGCGTATGCGCACTTTTCAGCCTGGAAATTGTACGTGCTGGGGCAGTGAAGGGGTTAAAGAACGAGAAACGGCCATCGTGAACCAGACGAGCATTCGAACTGTTTTAAAGGGTAACGTTGGGGAGACTTCCAATAGACGGGGTGGACCGCGTAATAGTGAGTTTCTCCGAGCCCACAGCAGATACCATCTTGAACTGAACTGAACTGAACTGAACTGAACTGAACTAACTCTAGAAAGATGAGGCGCTCGAAGCTTTACCTTTAAAGAACGAGAAACGGTCATCGTCAGCCAAGGGCAGGAATGTTTTTTAAAGGCAATTTTGGGGGAAAATGCTGAGAGACGGGGGGGAAAAGGGGGAAAATAAGCTTTTCCCAGCGCCCAAAACCCAACTGAACTGAATTTCTCGGAAAAAAAGGGCTCCCAAGTTTTCCTTTTTAAAAACGAGAAACGGTCATCGTGAACCAGACGAGCATTCGAACTGTTTTAAAGGGTAACGTTGGGGAAACTTCCAAGAGACGGGGTGGACCGCGTAATAGTGAGTTTCTCCGAGCCCACAGATGCCATCTCGAACTGAACTGAACTAAACCGGCTACTCTGGAAAGATGAGGGGCTCGAAGCTTTACCTTTAAAGAACGAGAAACGGTCATCGTGAAACAGACGAACATTGGAACTGTTTCAAAGGTATCGTTGGGGAAACGTCTGAGAGACGGGGTGGAGCGGGTTATAATGAGCTTTTCCGAGAGCACAGATACCATCTCGAACCGAACTAACTCTATACGAGTTTTCCTCAAACCCTTACAAGTTGCTGATGTATCCCAGAACCGCTCCATTCCTGTCTTCCACAGCGGCGTAATAGCGGCAGCCTTTGAAGGGGCAGCAGAAACAACCTTTGCAGCACTTGAAGTCACGGCGCACGCAGAACA
>JABMCL010001577.1:232500-237500 GCA_018857735.1 Alviniconcha marisindica | reverse complement strand
ACACACCACACACACACACACACAACACACCACACACACACACACCCAGCACACACACACGCACCCCAGGCGCACACACAACACACGCCCACAGGGCGCACACACACAGTCACACATAACACACACACAACACCAAACAAAAAACAAACAGACACAAAGACAGAATGAAGAGAGAGAGAGAGAGAGAGAGAGAAGAGAGAGGAGAAGAGAGAGGAGAGAGAGAGAGAGAGAGAGGAGGAGAGAGAGAGAGAGAGAGAGAGAGAGAGAGGAGAGAGAGAGAGAGAGAGAGAGACACACACACACACTACACAACAAAGTGTCCACTCTCACCAGGCTGGCCGTAGGGAGGCGGCTGTCCAGGGGCCCCGGGCTGGGCCATGACGGGGGGCTGCTGCATGCCGTACTGTCCACCCTGCACGCCGTAAGCCGGTCCACCCGGCCACGGGTACATCCCCGCCTGGGCAGGGGTGTACTGTTCCCCAGGGGTCGGATACTGTCCCCCTTGCATACCGTATGGCTGTCCCACTACCGGTGGGTCAGTCTCACCCTGGGCATAGGCGTACTGTCCCCCTGGCGGAGGGTACTGTCCCCCTGGCGAAGGGTACTGTCCCCCTGGCGAAGGGTACTGTCCCCCTGGCGAAGGGTACTGTCCCCCTGGTGAAGGGTACTGTCCCCCTGGTGGAGGGTACTGTCCCCCTGGTGGAGGGTACTGTCCCCCTGGTGGAGGGTACTGTCCCCCTGGTGGAGGGTACTGTCCCCCTGACGCTGGGTACTGTCCCCCTGGCGCTGGGTACTGTCCCCCTGGAGCAGGGTATTGTCCCCCTTGCACGGGGTAGTGTCCCCCTTGCATGCCGAATTGTCCGCCCTGCGCGTCACAGGAATATTGAATCAACACTCAAGCGAGTTAATCAGCGCTCGAAAGACGTCACGCAAACACAGCAACAACAAAGACCCGAGTCGTCGCCTAGGGTAACTCTCTCATACCTGGCATGCGAGTAACCTACAAGGTACATAAACTCCACCGCAGGTACATCCTCAGGAATATTAAGTTTATAGGCACTGAAGGAACAAAACTGCTTTTGGGGTCATGTAGACACATATAATTATAAATTACATAATTTCTTGAACTTTTGGTTAAGACTCAGCCCGCGAGGATTTTTGTCTTTAGACGCTCTGCACGGGGATCTCGGCGATTGTGTCACTGACTGAGAATCCAACTGGACGTCTTGAATTTATAATGATTTGAAAGTAGATCCGGTCTGGTGAATAATTCGCGAAGGTCTGTAAGTAGTTAAAAATAGACAGCGAATGACACGAGTGCGATTGCGCTGTAAGCCGGTACGCCACTTCGGCGGATATTCGATTCATGGTGCTTTACGTCCACGGAGGCGAGATGGCCTATTAGGGACGGGGGCAGAGTGGGAAGGGGCCGAAAGAGTGAAGGCTCGACCGCGGACACGGCCCGAAAAAGACAGGAGAGACCGTGGACCGCCGCCAGAACAATGGAGTGTTAAGGGCGGTGTCCCCTCGCCATTGCCCAGCGACTTGTGCACTGCGCAATTGCTGTTTCAACTGCTGTGCCTGGCCAGAGTCACAAAGACAATGTCCGTCGCACTGCTGTTGACGAAAACTTGGACAACTCAAGCAAAGGAAGTCCATCTTCTTAGCCCAGCTTCACCTCCCTACTCATGATCTCTTCTGGGCTAAGTTGAGGGTCCAGCTCCACCTCCCTCCTCTACTGAAGATCTCTTGATCTTTTGATCTCGCCTGGTACCCTCGCGGATATTCAAAAACGCCGCGCTATACAAAGCTAGTCACCCATGTAGAATCACACGCGAGCGCAGTGAGTCCGCCTGAGAGCGGAGAATAGCGCTATATAAAAGCGATCAACAATCAACAATCAACAACAACAACAACAACAACAACAACAACAACAACAACAACAACAACAGATCGATAAACAATGGGCTTTTCCACGAGTGCCCATACGCACAACGGTAAAACATGGGGTTTTTTTAACCCGTAAATCATGGCGTGCTTAAATAAGGAAGTTAAGATCCAACAAAATGACCAGATAAGGAAGATAACTCGCAGTCAAAGAGTGCCCTAAAAGATCGTTACGGGCATAATTTACACACACACACACGCACACGCACACACACACGCACGCACGCACGCACGCGCACGCACGCACGCACGCACACACACACACACACCCCCACACACCCCCCCCCCCCCCCCCACACCCCCACACCCCCCCCCCCACACACACACACAGATCACCGCTACATTACAAAGATATCAAAACTTGAAATTCCACGAAACAAACAACGTAGAGACTGCTTCAAGTCCAGGCTTGCCTCCAACCTGAAAACTGACCCCCCCCCCCCCCCCAATCTCCATGTCCCACCCCACCTCCCATCAAATCATCCAATCATCCCCCCCCCCCCCACTCCTCAACCTGCCTCATCCTATCCCCCTTCCCTCTTCCCCCACTGTCCCTGATCCATATGTCCATACATCTCCACAAATGCACTGTCCTACTGGAAACCACACCACCTACATAATGTCAAAACTTAGATCCAAGCACATAAAAGATTCCAAAGAACGCTTATTTATGATGACATAGACAACACGACGCAAATTTTTCAGGGAAACCCCCTTCTTCAGGCCACAAATCGACACTTAAACTACAGTGAAACGGTTAAAAACAATGAAAAATGATATGAGAGGTGAAGTAAGTTTATCTTTGTTGTTGTTGTTGTTGTGTTCAGTGCTTGCCGGAAGAATGTTAGCATACTGAATTTGGACATTTAGCCTAGAAGAAGAAGAAGAAGAAGAAGAAGAAGAAGAAGAAGAAGAAGAAGAAGAACGGAATACTAGAATGTCAGAATATGTCTCCACATTTTTACCAGATCTAGACAAGCCGAAAGATACTTACAAAAATACCCCCACTAGTAATGGTCTAAGCTGCCTGTAGACATGTGAAAGATGCAGAAGAAAAGACATTATTTGGGGAGGGGGGGGGGGGGGGGGTGATGATGAATGGAACTGAAGATGTGAAAGATTCAACGAATGACGTTCATTAAAACAAGATGATGCAATAATGGACTATACAAGATTGACGTCACAGTACATGTCATCGTCAAAAACACATTTACATTTTGATAAAAAAATAAAAATTAAAAAAATAGCGGAATATATACTTAGGATCAGGATGTGACTGGCTTCGATATTACCAGTCCAGAAAGACTTCTGAAAAGGCAGATATGTAATATGCTAATAATGGCCTGTTTGCACATTACCGAAGTCAACAACAATGCTCGGAAAGACGACTTGATTCCAAAACTTTGGGACCGAGATTACACACACACACACACCACACACACAAAACACACACACACACACACACAACACACACACACTCACACACACACACACACACACACCCACACACACACACACAACACACACACCGTCACACACACACACACACAACAACACACACACACACACACACACACACACACCACACACACACACACACACACCGTCACACACACACACACCACACACACCACACACACACACAAAACACACCGTACACACACACACACACAACACACACAACACCACACAACACACACACACACACACACACCGACACACACACACACACACACACACACACACACACACACACACACCACACAACACACACACACACACCGTCACACACACACACACACACCCCACACACACACACACACACACACACACACACACACACCGTCAGACACACAAAACACACACACACACACACACACACACACACAACACACACCGTCGACACACAGCCAGCCCCCTCCCGCCCACGCCCACCAACAAACACACACACACACACCCCACACACACACACACACACACACACACACACACACACACACACACACACATGTGATGTGTGTGGTGTGTGTGTGTGGTGGGGTTGGGGGCGGGGGCGAAGGGGCTGTTGGGGGACGGGGCGGGTGGGGGGGGGGGGGGGGGGGGGGGGGCAGCACATCTAATGGGAGACGAACGAGCGAGCGAATATAGGCCTGCTGTCAGTGAATGAATGAAGACTGACGAATCGACCAGCGTCAGGGGCCTATGCCGGCGGCCGGACCGGACCGCTGCTGCAGGCAGTTGACCTAGCTAGCTACCATTGCAGCAAGGTCATAGACAGGCTGTGTTACACAGACCTACGAACGCTTTGCTTAACGTCCACAGAAACCATAAGGCTTATTAGGGACGGGGAGAAGGTGGGGGAAGGGGTATGGAGGTGGGGCCGGAAGAGGGAGATTATATACCTATCGCTACACTGTCACCACCAGAATGATTCCTGCATTAAGATGGGCAGCGATGAGAGCCATTTTAATGTTTCAGTAGGAAGTGATGGACAAAGTCACAAGACAGTGTCCACAAACCACAACCTTTTTGAAGAGAAAGGAGAGCCGAAGCGGTATCGAACCGAGGTCCTTCCGCTTACCAGCCTATCGCCTTACCGCTAGGCCAAACCGGCTCACTCCTGAATGACTCAGTGACTAGCTTTTTATAGCGCCGCGTTTTCGAATATCCACCGAAGTGGTGTACTTACAGCGCTGTTTGGTTGTTACATGGCTGGTGCCGCCACGTGAAACTGCTGCCGTCTCGGCGCGTTCTGTGTACACCATAAAACCATGCAATATGTCACGTCACTTCATGCAAAGCCACATGTATACATAGGGTGCATGCGCATTTAATTCTAACCTGCCACCTGCACTTTTGGCAAAATGACCGGGATCCGTTTTACGTGCTACTGCGTCAAACCACTGATCTAGAAGCACATGGATAGCCGGCGGCGGTTCGCCAATCGACAGCAGTGTTGATCAGAGTGAGGCAAGCAGTCCGCCATGTTGAAGAGTTCAGTTGCTCGCCAATCGACGGCAGTGTTGATCAGAGTGAGGCAAGCAGTCCGCGGA
>JABMCL010001577.1:212500-222500 GCA_018857735.1 Alviniconcha marisindica | reverse complement strand
GTGTGTGTGTGTGTGTGTGTGTGTGTGTGTGTGTGGAGAGAGAGAGAGAGAGAGAGAGAGAGAGAGAGAGAGAGAGAGAGAGAGAGAGAGAGAGAGAGAGAGGGGTGTGTGTGGTGTGTGTGTGTGTGTGTGGAGAGAGAGAGAGAGAGAGAGAGAGAGAGAGAGAGAGAGAGAGAGAGAGAGAGAGAGAGAGAGAGAGAGAGAGAGAGAGGGGAAAAATTTTTGCTAAAACAATTTTTTTTCAAAAGGGTAAAAATTAAAATATATTTTTTTTTCATCCACCCCTTCGGGCAAAAACAAAAAACAACAACAACAAAAACAAAATAATTATAAACTCCAAAATTCATATAAACCCATTGAGAGAGAGAGAGAGAGAGAGAGAGAGAGAGAGAGAGAGAGAGAGAGAGAGAGAGAGAGAGAGAAAGAGAGAGAGAACACAGAGAGAAAAGAGAGACAGGGACAAAACAGGGGACAGACAAAAACAGAAAAAGACAGACAGACAGAAGACAGAGAGTAAAATGAAGAGCATGCATGTATGCATAATATACATATCTAACATCACAAATACTGACAATATAAATGTTCAAATCATGATCAAAATCAAAGAAATAGTGCACATATCCTTAATCAACGTTTGTTGTGTTTTTTTCCATTAAGTACTGTTTAAATTTTTTTTTAAATGCTTTGTGATCTGACAAAATTTTCTTTGATAAGGGTAAATTGTTCCATGGGTTTCCCCCCCGGAATACATAAAACTACATTTAAATAAATCTAATCTGGGACGGGGTACTAAAGTTTGTGTGAATGTCTGTTCTGATTTGAATGAAAGTTTAATTTTAGATTTGATGGTGCAT
Organism: Alviniconcha marisindica; assembly: GCA_018857735.1. Lineage (NCBI taxonomy): Eukaryota > Metazoa > Mollusca > Gastropoda > Provannidae > Alviniconcha > Alviniconcha marisindica. Next base: position 221,646 of record JABMCL010001577.1, on the reverse strand, counting down.
AACCAGATACTATTTTATGCATAATAATGCCTTTATTAAATTCTAAATTTTAATTTTAGCGGAAGAACATCTAAAAGTTTATAGTCGTGAGCTGTCAAAGATGTGGATTTTAGAAGGGTTAATTTAAGGGCTCGCTTGTGAATACTAACAAGAGGTTTTAATGTGTTTGCACTAGCAGAGTCCCAGAGTGTTGAAGCATAGTCAATGATTGGTTGGATATGTGCATGAAAAAATATTTTTCGAGCATGAGCATTTAGAAAGTGTTTAATTTTTGCGAGTTGATATAGCTTTTGAGAAACACTTTTTGGTTAGTTCATTTACATGATTTGTCCAAGACAAATTATTATCAATAGTTACTCCTAAAACTTTATGTGTTGCTACTTCGACAATTTTCTCTTTCCAATATAAAGTGGCATGCGAGAAAATATGTTCTGGGTTTTTGTCTTGTTGTTATGGTCATGTATTTGGTTTTGTACGAGTTTAGCGACATATGATTTAGTTCAGTCCATTGAAGAAGATTATTTATACTTTTTTGGCTAAGCAAAAGATTATTTAGGTTTGAGTGACTAGAATGGATAGTGGTGTCATCAGCAAATATTTTACATAAAGCTTTTATGAATAAGGGAAGTCGTTTATGTAGAGAGAAAAGAGAAGGGGGCCTAACACTGAACCTTGTGGAATACCGTATTTTACGGGAAGAAAATCGGATTTAATTGTGTTTATACAAACAAGCTGTTCTCGATTTGACAAAAATTTAAGAAATTAAGTGCAAGGTGTCATTGGATAATCCATAAAGAGCAAATTTTCCCTTCAAAAGTAGATCATGATCAATGACATCAAATGCCTTTGCAAAATCCACAAAAAAACTCCTGTAAATTCATTGTTGTTTATGTTCTTATAAAAAATATTTTACTAATGTTGTAAGTGCGGTATGGCATGAGTGGTGTTCCCTAAATCCAGATTGGTTGGGGTGTATAAGTTCATTTGTTTTAAGATAGGATAAAAGGTGTTTGTTAATATGTTTTTCTAGAGGTTTTGAAAGAACAGACAGAATTGAGATAGGTCTATAGTTTGAAGGGTCTTTGTTATCTCCTGATTTGTAAATGGGTATAACCTTAGCTTGTTTGAATGTTTTTTGGGAAAAAAGTTTTTGTCTATGCAAAGATTATATATGTAGGTAACAGTCTCAGTTATGACGTGTGCAGACATTTTAATAATTTTGCCGTCTAGGTCATCCAGGCCTCGGGTTCCTGTCTGTTTCAGTTGTAATAGGGCATTGAACACCTTTATATATTGCAATTGGTGGAATCGTTAAAGTAGAATTTGATATTTTTGATTCGCAAAAGCGTTTTTAAAAAAATTAAATCATTCAGTTTTGATTGATCGTTGGTAATGACTGTGTCAGATACATTTGCAAAATGACTGTTTAGCTTATCGGGGGGGAATTCTTTGACTGTGACTTGAGGTTTTGATGCATCTTTATTTGTTAGAGTGTTAATGGCCTTCCAAATAGAGCGAGGGAAACATTTTTTGAGGCGACTAAATTTTGAAAGTATGTTTTTTTTGGGAAACACGTATTAAAGATGTCACTTTGTTCCTCTGCTTTTTGAATTCTTCGTGTTTCCTTGCTTTCAGTAGCCCATCTCTTTGATGCATGGCCTCTTCTATCTCCTTTGACAACCATGGAGGTTTCCTTGTGTACTTAACACGCTTGGTCATAAAAAAGGGGCATGCTTATTATAAACAGAACTAAATGTTTTGTACCAAAACTCAAGAGCTTCATCGGGGTCTGTATACTGGTATACTTGTGAGAGTTGAGAGTGAACCAAGTCCCAAAAACAAAAAAAACATCTTTGTCAAAATGAGTAAAACATCGGTACTGTATTTCTTTATGTGCAGCTTTAGGAATTTTTACACCTTTTTTAAACCATGTAATGCAAATAGGTAAATGGTCACTACAACCACACACAGGGGAACATACTTCGGCAATATTTTGTTTGGTAGTAACATAAATATGATCCATCAAAGTTTCAGAATTCGTAGTAATTCGAGTTGGTTTATCTATTAGCTGATGTAAGTTAAAGTTTTCATACAGTTGTTTCCATTTAATATGTGGCTTTAAAAGATTGATGTTAAAGTCTCCTAGTAATATTATTTCTTTTGCTTCTAGACAAACGGCATCCATCATTAAAGTGAATCTATCAAACCAGTCAGTACGTTCGGAAGGGTTCCTGTATGTGAATCCCACGAGAATTGGTTTACTTCGTTTTAAAATACTTCTATCCAGATAGATTCAGTATTGTGTTGTTCTAGATGCGAGGCACGCTTTAGGTTAACTGAGTGGGAAAAGTATAACAACAGACCTGTGTCTTTATGGGTTTTGGGGTCTAGGCGCATAACGTTTTAAACCCGGCATTGATACGTCAGAATCAGATACATGATTTGGGTAATCGGGATTCTGAAAACAAAATACATGAAAGTTTCTTCCAGAATTGAACAGAATTGAGGAGATATCAGTAAGTTTGTTAATGGCATGATTAATGTTTAAGTACCCTATTCTTAGTCCATCCTTAGATGGCCAGGTGTTTATAGATATAGGCATAGTAACAAAGAAAAAGAAATAGTGAAACCTAAATTATGAGAGAGAGAGAGAGAGAGGTGTGTGTGTGTGTGTGTGTGTGTGTGTGTGTGTGTGTGTGTGTGTGTGTGTGTGTGTGTGTGTGTGTGTGAATACCACATGTAATCTTAATGTGAAACCGCACTATATTTGTGATGCTTAGAACGGTGTGCTGATCTGTACAAGAATAAGCTGATTTAACAAATGTCACTTGTAATAATAAGAAAACAAGAGAAGAAGAAGAAGAAAGAAGAGGAGAAGAAGAAGAAGAAGAAGAAGAAGAAGAAGAAGAAGAAGAAGAAGAAGAAGAAGGAAGAGGAGGAGGAGGAGGAGGAGGAGAAGAAGTTAGTAATTAAATCGTAACGTCCTGTCAACCGCACAGGGTGAACTCAGGACGTAGAAGAAGAAGAAGAAGAAGAAGAAGAAGAAGAAGAAGAAGAAGAAGGAGGAGAAGGAGGAGGAGGAGGAGGAGGTTGGGGGAAGAAGAAGAAGAAGAAGAAGAAGAAGAAGGAGGAGGAGGAGGAGGAGGAGGAGGAGGTTAAGAAGAAGAAGAAGGAGGAGGAGGAGGAGAAGAAGAAGGAGGAGGAGGAGGCTGGGAGACGCAACATATAGGAGGATGAGGATGGGGATGAGATGGAGATGGAGGAGAAGGAAGTGTAAAACGAGGCTGAGGTTGGTGCAGATGATGTTGATGAAAGGTGGTGCAGATACTGTCGATGAAGGGTGGTGCAGATAATGATGAAGAGTGGTGCAGATGATGTTGATGAAGGGTGGTACAGGTGATGCTGGTGTAGGGTGGTGCAGATGATGTTGATGAAGAGTGGTACAGGTGATGCTGGTGTAGAGTGGTGCAGGTGAAGCTGATGAAGGGCAGTGCAGATGATGTTGACGAAGGGTGGTACAGATGACGTTGATGTAGAGTGGTGCAGATGATGTTGATAAAGGGTGGTGCAGACGATGTTGACGTAGGGTGGTGCAGATGACGTTGATGAAGGGTGCTGTATGAATTACGATGTTTCAGTCACCTGGATGCCTCCGCCAGGCTCCATCCAAGGATGCCCCGCAGGCCTGGAGTACCTGTCACATCTGGACCAGGTCGTCATCAAGCAGGAAGCCTCCCTTATCGAAGGTAAGAGGCCGTGCAGTCCGCTTAATTGTTGGTTGCTTGCTTGCTTGCTGGCTGGCTGGCTGAATTGCCCGCTTGGCGAATTGACAGACGAGCTTCAAAAAAGCCATACATTATGTTTGTTGTTGCTTGCTTTCTGGCTGGCTGGCTGAATTGCTCGTTTGGCGAATTGACTGACGGCCCACCACAAAAAGGAGAGAGAGAGAGAAAAAAAAGAGGCTTTAATTGTAAAAAAATAAAGAGAAAAAGGCTGTGCATTCCACTTAATTGTTGCTTGCTGGCTTGGTGAACTCACAGACGAGCTAAAAATAATAATACTAAAAATAAAAAGCCGTACATTCCGTTTAATTGTTGCTTGCTGGCTTGCTAGCTGAATTGCTCGTTTGGCCAACTGACTGACGAAATAAAATAATTAAAAAAATAAACAATAAAAAAAGGCGGGGGGTGGGGGTTGGGGGTTGGGGGGGGGGGCGGGGGAGGTGCATGCCACTTAATTGTTGCTTGCTGGCTGAATTGCTCGTTTGGCGAAGGACTGACGAGCTTTAAGATGATTCATAGTTCATTTTGGAAGCATTACAATGCAAAGCTACGGAACGATATTGGACGTATGCATTACATTTTTTCCTTTTTTTTTAACAGTACTGTTTGCATGGGTTTAAATTTTCCGAAAAAAGCATAGGTTCACACACTCACACATCGCCACACGCGCGCGCGCACGCACACACACACACACACACACACACACACACACAGCACGCGCACACCACTCGCACGCACGCACGCACGCACGCACACACCACACACACATACACACACACACACACACATACACACACACACACACACACACACACATACACACACACACACACACACACACACACACACACACACACACACACACACACACACACACACACACACACACAGAGGTTTATAAATGAAATATTTACAGGACTTGTTTTTAAACAACGTGTACAATCATTTTGTTGTTGTCTCTCCTAGTGTTGGTCGGATGGGAAGCGAAGAATAAATTCAGACTATTGAACAGCATGGGTCAGCAGATCTACTTTGCCACTGAAGGTAAGGGCCGCTTTGTTGACTAGTACCTGAAGGCAACGGCGACGTCGGCAAAAGAGTTGATTTTCACACTCACTTAGTTACGGCTTAACGATGTAGTTTGGGTGGCCGCAGAGTTGATTTTGAACACTCAGCTATGACTTAAGGTGACACAGAGTTGATTTTGAACTCTCAGCTATGACTTAAGGTGACACAGAGTTGATTTTGAACTCTCAGCTATGACTTAAGGTGACACAGAGTTGATTTTGAGCACCACACTTAGCTATGACTTAAGGTTACACAGAGTTGATTTTGAACACCACACTCAGCTATGACTTAAGGTTACACAGAGTTGATTTTGAACTCTCAGCTATGACTTAAGGTTACACAGAGTTGATTTTGAACACCACACTCAGCTATGACTTAAGGTGACACAGAGTTGATTTTGAACTCTCAGCTATGACTTAAGGTTACACAGAGTTGATTTTGAACACCACACTCAGCTATGACTTAAGGTTACACAGAGTTGATTTTGAACTCTCAGCTATGACTTAAGGTGACACAGAGTTGATTTTGAACTCTCAGCTATGACTTAAGGTTACACAGAGTTGATTTTGAACACCACACTTAGCTATGACTTAAGGTTACACAGAGTTGATTTTGAACACCACACTTAGCTATGACTTAAGGTTACACAGAGTTGATTTTGAACACTCAGCTATGACTTAAGGTTACACAGAGTTGATTTTGAACACTCAGCTATGACTTAAGGTGACACAGAGTTGATTTTGAACACTCAGCTATGACTTAAGGTTACGCAGGGTTGATTTTGAACACTCAGCTATGACTTAAGGTTACACAGAGTTGATTTTGAACACCACACTTAGCTATGACTTAAGGTTACAGTTAGGGTGGCCATAGAGTTGACTTTGCACACTTAGCTATGACTTAAAGTTACAGTTAGGGTGGCCTTTGGGTTGATTTTCACGCTAAGATTACGGTTACAGTTGGGTGGTCATAGAGTTAATTTTCACACTATGGTAAGATTGCGGTTACAGTTGGGTGGTCATAGAGTTGATTTTCACACTATGGTAAGATTACGGTTACAGCTGGGTGGTCATAGAGTTGATTTTCACACTATGGTAAGATTACAGTTACAGTTGGGTGGTCATAGAGTTGATTTTGCAGACTTAGCTATGACTTAAAGTTACAGTTAGGGTGGCCATAGAGTTTATTTGCACACTTAGGTATGGATAAAGTTTACAGTTAGGGCGGCCGTAGAGTTGCTTTTGCACACTTTAGCTATGACTTAAGGTTGAATAGAGTTGATTTTGCACACTTTGCTACAGCTTAAAGTTACGTTTATGGTGGCCACAGAGTAGATTTTGCACATTTATTTACGACTGAAGGATACGGTTCGCAATCAGTGCAATTGTTTCATTATAAATGCTTAATATACTTGTGTGTGTGCAGAGTCTGGCATGTGCCAGCGACAGTGTTGTGGCTCTTCCCGTGGTTTCATCTATCATTTCACCGACAACGCAAACCAGGTGTGTGTGTGTGTGTGTGTGTGTGTGTGTGTGTGTGTGTGTGTGTGTGTGTGTGTGTGTGTGTGTGTGTGTGTGTGTGTGTGTGTGTGTGTGTGTTATTGATGCTGTCATGGGGTGTTGTGTGTGTGTGTGTGTGTGTGTGTGTGTGTGTGTGTGTGTGTGTGTGTGTGTGTGTGTGTGTACAAAGTATGCCACTTCTATCTCCTTCGACGTGATTAGACTGTAGTGTAGACCTGTCTCCAACATTCCCTCCATACACTTTCCTTTCAGAACATCTTCCATATTTCATGATTAGCAGATCGCTACCTTTACAGACTAATGATCTCCAACATTCTCTCCATATTGCCACCTTTATAGGCCTGTGTCCAACATTGTCTCCCATATTGCCACCTTTATGCTATATCATAGACCTGTGTCCAACATTGTCTCCCATATTGCCACCTTTATGCTATATCATAGACCTGTGTCCAACATTCTCTCCCATATTGCCACCTTTATGCTATATCATAGACCTGTGTCCAACATTCTCTCCCATATTGCCACCTTTATGCTGTATCATAGACCTGTGTCCAACATTCTCTCCCATATTGCCACCTTTATGCTGTATCATAGACCTGTGTCCAACATTCTCTCCCATATTGCCACCTTTATGCTGTATCATAGACCTGTGTCCAACATTCTCTCCCATATTGCCACCTTTATGCTGTATCATAGACCTGTGTCCAACATTCTCTCCCATATTGCCACCTTCATGCTGTATTATAGACCTGTGTCCATCATTCTCTCCCATATTGCCACCTTTATGCTGTAATATAGACCTGCCTCCAATACTATTTTTTCCACATCCTTTCCTTTTAACGATGTGCTTTTTTTCGCCCTGATATAACCGTACTGGTTGACTGGGCGTTAAAAACCAAGTAATAAATAATAGTAATTAAAGTATTTGTAAAGCGCAAAAGCTTGTCCATAGAGTTTATTCTAAGCCCCCCCCACCCCCCCCCCCCCCCCCACCCCCCCCCCACCCCCGCACACACCCACCACGCACCACCCCCCACCCACGCACCCCCGACCCACCCCCCACCCACGCACCCCCCACCCACCCACCCACCACCCCCACCCACCCCTCACACACACACACACACACACCACACACACACACACACACACACACACACCCTCACACCACAAAAACACACACACACACACACACACAAAACCCCACAAAACACACACACACACACACACCCCCCTCACACACACACACACACACACACACACACACACACACACACACACACACACACACACGCATTTGAAAGCCGCAAACCCTCCCCTCACATCATCACACACCCCCACACACACACACCACACCCACACACAACACCACACACACGAAACATGATTGAAGTCAGTCGTCGGCATGATAAATACAGTTAACGTGACACAGTCACGAGCGGCAAACAGAGACTGGATCTGGATGAATTAAAGCCACTTACTCACTCGTACCTTAATTTCTGTCTGTGTGCCGTGGGCGGGTGGGACGTACGTACCACTAACTGCAGGAGGTGTTCCGCGTGCGTCGCGACTTCCGCTGCTGCACTGGCCTGGCGTGCTGTCCGTGCGAAATGTGCCGCTACTACGGCGTGTGCGAGGACAGGAACGGCCAGGTCCTGGGCTACATCAGCAACCTGTGAGTGTCAGTTAAAGCCACGCCACTGGTCAGTGGCGCCACTCTTCAGTGTTGCTTTACGTCCACAGAGACCGTGCGGGCTATTTGGGAGATGGGAGCCCTGGACGTCCAACTCGACTTTCACACAGCTCCTGAACTCTGATGCTCTGTTTCTTCTTCTTCTTCTTCTTCTTTTTCAAGCGTTGCTTTACGTCCACAGAGACCATAAGGACTGTTAGGAACGGGGAGCCCAGGACGTCCACCTCGACTTTCACACAGCTCATGTGCTCTGTCTGCTGTTCGTTCAATGTTGCTTTACGTCCACAGAGACCATAAGGACTATTATAAGGACGGGGATCCCAGGACGTCCGCCTCGACTTTCACACAGTTCCCGAGCTCTGTTCACTTCAATGTTGCTTTACGTCCACAGAGTCCATAAGGATTAGTCGGGACGGGGAGCCCAGGACGTCCACCTCGACTTTGTGCTGGCTTAAGTTCAGTTCAATGTTGTTTTACGTCCACAAATACCATATTAAGGACTATAAGGGACGGGGATCCCTGGACTTCCTCCTCGACTTTCACACAGCTCATGTGCTCTGACTGCTGTTCGTTCAACGTTGCTTTACGTCCACAGAGACCGTAAGGATTAGTCGGGACGGGGAGCCCAGGACGTCCACCTCGACTTTCACACAGCTCCTGAGCTCTGATGTGCTGACTTAAGTTCAGTTCGATGTTGCTTTACGTCCACATGCAGAAACCGTACGGACTATTAGGGACGGGGCAACCCAGGACGGCTACCTCTACTTTGACACAGCTCAAGTTTAACGTTGCTTTACGTCCATAGAGACCATCCTCAAGTTTAATGTTGCTTTACGTCCATAGAGACCATCCTCAAGTTTAATGTTGCTTTACGTCCATAGAGACTATCTCAAGTTTAATGTTGCTTTACGTCCATAGAGACACCTCAAGTTTAATGTTGCTTTACGTCCTAGAGACCTCACTTCAAGTTTAATGTTGCTTTACGTCCATAGAGACCATCCTCAAGTTTAATGTTGCTTTACGTCCATAGAGACCATCCTCAAGTTTAATGTTGCTTTACGTCCATAGTGACCATTCTCAAGTTTA
>JABMCL010001577.1:197500-200000 GCA_018857735.1 Alviniconcha marisindica | reverse complement strand
ACCTGAGCCGCGACAGAGTGTACGTTTTCCGAGCTTGTTCTTGGTCGCTCGTTCTGGCGCATCGGCAGTATAGTTAGGTCTACGCGCTTTTTTTGCCATCTCGATAGCAACACCGAAGTGTAGTCACGGACACTGATTCGCTTTTTTTGCCATCTTGATAGTAACACCGAAGTGTAGTCACGGACACTGGTTCACTTTTTGTCACCCTGACAGCAACACCGAGGTGTAGTCACGGTCACTGATTCGCCTGTTTTGCCGCCTTGATAGCAACACTGACAGGTAAACGACTGGCCCGACGTTGTGGTCACTGAGGTCGTGTCCTCCAGAGCTCAGGAGCTGTGTGCATGAACAGGGAGGTGAGCCTGGCTCTCATTCCCTATCCCTATTCTTTTCCTCCGTCCGTAGTGAGCCATGCGGCTTCTGTGGACGTAAAGCCCCAGAAAAAAAGAAAAAGAAAAAGGAAAAAGAAAGACCCAGAGAGGAGGGTAAAAGGGAGGGGCCCCCGGGAAAGAGGGGGGGGGAGGGAGAAAAAAAAAGAGAGAAGGGGGGGGGGGGGGGGAGGAGGGGGGGGGGAGGGGGGAGAGAGAAAAGGAGAAGAGAGAAGGGGGGAAGAGAGAGAGAGAGAGAGAGAGGGGAAGGAGAGAGAGAGAGGAGAGAGAAGGAGAGAGAGAGAGAGAGAGAGAAGAGAAAAACCAAAACTTTATTTTAAAGGATTTAGTTTAGTTCAAAAAAAACCTGTCCAAAACACTAGCCCTTGCTAAGCACGAAGAAAACAAATTACAGGCATTTTTTGTTTATTTATTAGGAGAGAGAGAGAGGAAGAGGAGAGGAAGGAAGGGAGAGAGAGAGGAGGAGAGAGAGGAGAGAGAGGAAGAGAGGGGAAAGAGAGAGAGGAGAGAGAGAAGAGAGAGAAAAGAAGGGAAGAAGAAACAGCAGACAGGGCGAAAGACAGACAGAACAGCAGACAGACAGACGGGAAGACAGACAGAAAAGGGAAAGGGGGGGAAAGCGTTCGAATCGCCAAAAACTTTATTTTACAAGGATTGTAGTTTAGGTTCACTCAAAAACTTGTCAACCAACTTGTCCTTGTTAAGCTACTAATGAATAAAAATAAAATTACACAAGCATCAATAAATAAGCGAAACTTCAGTTATAAATGAAGATTTGTACTTTATATATATATGAACTTCCACACAAAAACATAGCGTGTTTACAGCGCCACATGCACGCTAGCAGTTTTCTCAGTCGGTCACAATCCATCCTATGTAACTGCTTCAAGGTGTACTCGAAGTTTCCACTTGAAGGAGCTGAGTGACTAGCAAGAGAATAAGGCTATACTTGTTTGGCCTAGGCAAACTAAGGCGATAGTTCCTAGAGTTGGAATAGCGTGAGAGAGGGTGTGTGTGTACAGGGCAGATGTAGACTTTGGGGCCTCATTGTTTAAAGGGCCCCTTTGGCACTGGGGGGGGGGGGGAAACCGGGGGAAGAGAGAGAGAGAGGAAGAAGAAAGGGGGGAGGGGGAGGAGAGAGAGAAGCGAGGGGGGGAGAGGGGGGAGAGGGAAGGGAAAGGGGGTTGGAGAGAGAGAGAGAGGAGGGGGAGAGAAAAGAGAGAAGAGGAAGGAGAGAGAGGGGGGGGAGAGAGAGAGAGAGAGGGCAAAAAAAGACGACAGACAGGGCAGCGACAGACAAAAACAGACAGAAAAAGCAGACAGACGTAAGTAAACATTGTTTTTAACGTCCCAACAAAAACATAAAAGACTTAAGGGAGGGGGGGGGGGGGGGGGGGGGAAGGGGAAAAAGGGGGGGGGGGGGGGGGGGGGGGGGGGGGGGGGGGGGAGGGGGAGGAGATTATATACCTATCGCACACGTCACCCCCAGAATGACTTCTGCATTAAGGTGGGGAGGTTGAAGCCTTTTAATGTTTTTATAATTGTGAGGACAAAGTCAAAGGGCCAGACCACAGCTTTTGAGAGAAAGGAGAGCCGAGAAGCTTCTTTTCTCAGCTTCTTCTTCTTCTTTTTGTAAGCTGCTTGGGTTGGGCATAAAAATTAACCAAGGCGGTTCATAAAACTTTTCACGGTTTTAATGCCCCTTTGAAATCTTTCGGCAAGAAGTCGCCAGAGGGGCCCCCAGCGCCCACTTCCCGGGCCCGATTTCGGGAGAAAGGCTTTGCTTCACGCTGTGTTTAACAAGGGAAGCAGGGACCTCAACTCAAGTTCGGGAAACTTGGGAGAGTCGAGGTGGCCTTTCCTGGGCTGCCCGTCCTAACAAAGGCCTTCTGGTTTCCGTAAACGGACGTAAAGCTATTTTAAACCTTTTCATTCCCCCCAAAACCTTAGTTCCCTAATATGCAACTAAACATCTGGGGACATTAAGCAACACTACCTACCTAAAATTTTGTGAAGCAGTACAAATGCCACCAGTTTTTGCGTTGAAAAAATTTTACAATAGTGTAATTTTTGGCCCTTTTTGCAGTAAAATTTTGCCCGGTGGTTAGTTG
>JABMCL010001577.1:190000-192500 GCA_018857735.1 Alviniconcha marisindica | reverse complement strand
GGCACACACACACACACACACACACACACACACACACACCACCACACAATATATATATATATATATATATATATTATATATATATATATATATTTATTATCTTCCCATCTATCTATCTATCTACCTCTATCTATCTATCTATCTATCTATCTATCAGTCAGTCAGTCAGTCAGTCAATCAATAAAACAATGGGAAACATTCTATCTTATCTATCTCTCTGAGTCCTCTCTCTCTCTCTCTCTCTAGTTCATTTTGTTGTTGTCTTTTGTTTTCAGTTGTATGCGCCATTGTCCTCTGGGATATATATATATATGTAACATTTAAAGGAACATTTATGCACGCAGTGATTTGAATTCCTGCATTTTTCAGCTCTAGGAACGGATTTTAGTCAGGGTTTAGCATGTCCAGCGACTGTCTCCGAGTCGGTCACCTTAATGTGTACCACATTCAGAAAAAAATTTATGATCTTAATGTCTTCTTTGAGTCCCATCAACTCTTCCACCTGTTCGGTCTCAGTGAGACTAGGCTGAAAAGCCACATTCCAAGTGAAGGTCTGTCTCTTCCTCACTATTCATTAATCCGAAAGGATGCTGCCAGATCGCAGCACACAGGTTTAGTTGTTTACATACATTCTTCAATCAGCAAAATTGTCCGTCGCCGTCCTGACTTAAAATCTGAAGCAGTTGAAAGCGTGTGGTTAGAAATACAAACGCGCAAGTCCAGTATTTTAGTTGGTTATATTTATAGAAACCCAGCTTCAACGTTTGACTGGTATGACCAATTTGTTACAATGATGGACAGGGTGCAGGGCAGTAATTTGAATGTTGTCCTGTTGGGTGATTTTAATATTGATATGCAAAAAAGTAACCCAGCATGGGATTCCACAATATCCTTATTTGGCCTAGATCAAATGATTACGTCACCTACGAGAATCACTCCCCATTCTTCAACGCTAATTGATCATATTTACACAAGTGATACTAGCATTGTGTCAAATATTCTAGTGCCTGCCACAGGAATAAGTGATCATTTTCCAGTGTGCTGTACCCTGTCTGTCAAAACTGTGAAGCCTGTTCTGAATGTCCACTCTTCAATTGTTTACCGATGTTTCAAACAGTTTGATGAAAGAGCTTTTTTGATGGATTTGCACGTAATCCCCTTTGAAAATGTGTACACTTTTAGCGACCCCAATGTGGCACTGTCACACTGGACTGACTTATTTCTTGATGTTATTAATAAGCATGCCCCCCTCAAAAAAAAAGCGGGTGAAACACCAAACCCTTCCACCATGGCTGAACACTGATATAAAGCAAGCCATGTTATTGAGGGACAAATGTAGGAAGCAAAAGAAATTTGTAGAATATAAGCAACAACGGAACCGTGTAAATTACCTTGTGAGGGAAGCCAAGAAAAAATATTTTAATGACCTTGCCGGAAATAAAGCAGATTTTCATCCATGTGGAGAGCTATCAACACACTCACTAAAGGCCACAGCCCTGCAAACAATAATCTTCCATCAGAACTCACACCAGACGTCTTTAACGCCCACTTCGTATCTGTAGTCTCCAAGTTCTTACCAGACGATCAAACCGATGGGTCTCAGTATAATTGTTCTGATAGGTTACTAAACTTTTGCAGAGATCGAATCTTTCAAAATACCACATTTTCAATTCCTCCTCTATCTGTATTCGAAGTAGGAATATCTATCTCAAAGCTGGATAATAAGAAATCTACAGGTTGTGATGGTATTAGTGTCAAACTTCTAAAAATTGCCCTTCCTTACATAGCTGAGACACTTACATATATTTATAACTTATGCATACAAAAGAATTTTTTTCCCAACCGCATTCAAGAGAGCTAAAGTAATTCCACTCCCTAAAACAAAAACTATCTCCACCGATCTGAACGATTACCGCCCTATCTCGATCCTGTCTGTTCTCACAAAGCCACTAGAAAGACACATTCCCAAAAATTTGACAAACTTTTTAGAAACACACCAGCTTTTCCATTCCTTTCAGTCTGGCTTCCGATGTGGGCATTCTTGTCAAACGGCGGTTACCCGTTTAACTGATACTTGGCTCTCAGCTTTTAACAATCGCCAAATGTCAGGCGCCGTATTTCTCGATTTTCGCAAGGCTTTTGATCTGGTTCATCACGATATTTTACTGAAAAAAAATATCCACGTACAACTTAAGCATCGCAAGTATAGCTTTCTTACGATCTTACTTACAGGATCGTCTACAATGCGTACTTGTAAATGGCACATACTCCCAAGAAGCGTCTGTAACAAGTGGAGTGCCTCAAGGGTCGATCCTAGGCCCGCTTCTGTTTTGCATCTTTATTAATGACTTGCCCCTGTGTCTTACACGTGCGTCAGTCCAATGTGATTTATTTGCTGATGATGGCACCCTTAATACAGCTAATGACAACATAGATAATATACGTAGGGATTTACAACAAAGTCTATATGATGTCTCTGGATGGTGTTGTAGAAATCGGA
>JABMCL010001577.1:182500-185000 GCA_018857735.1 Alviniconcha marisindica | reverse complement strand
GCTTGATTGACTGACTGACTGACTGATTAAGTGATTGATTTTGTTGTTGATTAACTGGTCGATTATTGATTGATGATATATTGATCGACAGACGATAGACTGAAAAATAGACTAGATTACTTGATTAGCTGAAGGATTAATTGCCCGGCTGAGCGTTAACTGATTAACTGACCACCTGATGGATTGGTCTGTTGATTGACTGACTGTTGATTGACTGATTGGTTGTTTCTCGCTTGCTCGCTGGGTTGGTGGACAGATAATATCGGTGCCAAACGGGACACAGATCGGGACGATGAGCAAAGTGTGGCCGGGAGCGCTGAAGGACATGTGTACAAAGGCCGACAACTTCAGGCTGACCTGTAAGTCCTCTAGGCACATACATCATCAGGTTCTTGTGTAAGTCAGTCTTATGTATTATAGTAACCCACAGGCAAACAACGTGGTTACTGTATTTATTAGATAATTGCTGTTGTTTTAGTCTTTACGTTTGCTGTCATATTCTAAATGTTTTGCTTGCTTGTGTCTTTTCCAGCACAGACACTGTTTCCTGGTTGGTTGGTGTGCAAATAAAAGCTATGTTATAGCAGCCTCTGACTTGTGACTCTTCATCTCATGCTTCCAACCTGCTTCCCTCACTCCCCACCCCCGCTCCCCTACAGACCATGCAATTTAAGTTTCTTTTTTAGCTTTGGCATTCTTTCACTCACTTCACATGCTTCTGGTGCTGATCTAATCTTCCTTCTTCTTCTGTTTTCTTCTCCATAAAATTCCAGTTCCCACCGATCTGGCCGTGAAGACGAAAGCCCTCATGCTCGCATCAATCTTCGTCATTGTAAGTCTTTGGTTTTTCTTTGCTACTTCTTTTTTCTTTTTTTTTTACGTAGAACTTGTTGCGATGAAACTGCTACTGTAATACGAACGTCTGCAGAAACTGGCCATTTTATTTCATGTGACCTTGAATATGAGGAGAAAGAAAAAAGAAGAGAGAGAGAGAGAGAGAGAGAGAGAGAGAGAGAGAGAGAGAGAGAGAGAGAGAGAGAGAGAGAGAGAGAGAGAGAGTGTGTGTCACACTACATTGGGAAAATGAAACTGAATGAACCAAGGCGGTAGCATTTAGAAAGTATAACATCAGAAGAATTATGTTTTCCTCTTTGGGTATCCCCTGACGCCTTCTGTCTGTCAGTGGTCTGACGATGTCTGTCTTATTGCCTCCCTTGGTATCCCGTGACGCCTTCTTGCAGTCAATGGACTGACGATGTCTGTCTTTTGTTTGATTAGGTATCCCCTGACGCCTAGGTGTTAATAACCCGACAATGTCTGTCTTCTTGGATATCCTCTCACGCCTTCTTGCTGTCAATGATCCGACAATGTCAGTCTTATTGGGTATCCTCTGACGCTCTCTTGGTGTCAATGATCCGACGATGTCTGTTTTCTTGGGTATCCTCTGACGTTTTCTTGGTGTCAATGATCCGACGATGTCTATCTTCTTGGGTATCTTCTGACGCTTTCTTGGTGTAAATGATCAATCTTATTGAGTATCCTCTGACGCTTTCTTGGTGTCAATGATCCGCCGATGTCTGTCTTCTTGGGTATTCCCTCACGCCTTGCTGTCAATGGATGAAGAGTATCCCCTTTGTCCAGTGTCTGATTGGGTATCCCCTGACGCTTTCTTGGTGTCAATGATCCGACAGTGTCTGTCTTATTGGGTAACCCCTGACGCTTTCTTGGTGTCAATGATCCGACAATGTCTGTCTTATTGGGTATCCGCTGACGCTTTCCTGCTGTCAATGATCCGACAATGTCTGTTCGCTTGGATATCCCCTGACGTTTTCTTGGCGTCAATGATCCATCAATGTCTGTTTTCTTGGGTATTCCCTGACGCCTTCTTGCTGTCAATGAATGAAGGATATCCCCTTTGTCCATTGCCTTCTTAGTTATCACCCGACGCTTTCTTCCTGTCAATGATACGATAATGTCTGTCTTCTTGGGTATTCCCTCACGCCTTCTTGGTGTCAATGATCCGACAATGTCTGTCTTCTTGGGTATTCCCTCACGCCTTCTTGGTGTCAATGATCCGACAATGTCTGTCTTCTTGGGTGTCCAAAGACACTTTCTTGCTGTCAATGATCCGATGATGCCTGTCTTCTATCTGACGCCTTCTTGTTGTCAATGATCCGACGATGTCTGTCTTCTTGGGTGTCCAAACTGAGACACTTTCTTGCTGTCAATGATCCGACGATGCCTGTCTTCTATCTGACGCCTTCTTGTTGTCAATGATCCGACGATGTCTGTCTTCTTGGGTGTCCAAAGACACTTTCTTGCTATCAATGGTCCGACGATGCCTGTCTTCTATCTGACGCCTTCTTGTTGCCTTGATCCGACGATGTCTGTCTTCTTGGGTATCCAAAGACACTTTCTTGCTATCAATGATCCGACGATGCCTGTCTTCTATCTGACGCCTTCTTGTTGCCATGATCCGACGATGTCTGTCTTCTTGGGT
>JABMCL010001577.1:147500-180000 GCA_018857735.1 Alviniconcha marisindica | reverse complement strand
CGCGCAGACACACACACACACGCACGCACGCACGCACGCACGCACGCACGCACACGAACGCGTTAAAATATTAATATCATCTTTATTACAAGTTCCTTTTATATGTTGTTAATCAAACATGTTTGTGACGTCATCAGTTTACGTAAGATTCGGGCCGCGTACTAATATAAGTATTTTTGCTTGGTGCACGGCCCAGGCTGTTACGTTGTTAATGCATTGTTATATAAGAAACACATTTTGTGTTTAAACCATGTATATCGTACAACGCAATCACCTGAAATGTTTAGTTTTTCTTCAGCTGCGTTGCTTTTCTCTAAAAACAGTCAGCTCAGTGAACGTCTGGTTCGTCTGCGTGGGTACGGTATCCGTTCCGCCGCCGTGTTACCGCAGTAGCACGTAAACGATCCCGGTCCATTCTGCCAAAAGTGCAGATGGCACATTACAGCTAAGACACAACACACATGCATCCTACGTAATTGGCTTCGTATGAAGTGGCGCTGTAAACTGGTGCGTGGTTGTATGGTGTATACAGAACTTGCGCCGAGGCGGCAGCAGTTTCACGTGGCACCAGCCATGTAACAACCAAACATCGCTGTGTAACCACTTCGGTGGATATTTAAAAAGCGCTGTGTAAAGTTACAGTCGTTTTACAGTTTGTCCCTAATATGTCAGCCCGACATGCAAGGACATTAAGCCACACATGATCATCATCTACAGTCGTGAGCCGGTTTGGCGTTAGGCTGGTAAGCAGAGGGACCTCGGTTCGAATCCCGTGCTTCGGCTCTCCTTTCTCTTCAAAAGTTGTGGTTTGTGGACACTGTCCTTGTGACTTTGTCCCTCACAACTAATGAAACATTAAAATGGTTCTCATCGCTGCCCATCTTAATACAGGAGTCACTGTGGTGGTGACAGTGTAGCGATAGGTATAATTATAATCTCCCTCTCAGACCTACAGACAGACACAGACAGACACAGACACAGACACACACAGACACACAGACACACACAACACACACACACACACACAAACACACACACACACACACAACACACAACACACCCCTACACACACACACCCCTTCTCCCTCTCACCACACACACACACACACACACACACACACACACACACACACACACACACACACACACACACACACACACACACACACACACACACACACACACACACACACACACACACACACACACACACACACACAACACGCGCGCACACACTCGCACGCTACACACACACACACACACACACACACACACAACACACACACACACACAACACACACACACACACACACACACACACACACACACACAAACAACACACAGACAGACAGAGCAGACAGACAGACAGACAGACAGACAGACAGACAGACAGACAGACAGACAACAACAGACAGACAACAGACACGACAGACAACAAACAGACAACACACACACACACACACACACACACACACACCAAGACTGACTCTCTGTCTCTGTCTCTGTCTCTGTCTCTCTCACCTACACACACACACACACACACACACACACACACACACAACACAACACACACACACACACACACACACACACACACACACACACACACACACACACACAACACACACAACACGAAGACACACAACACACACACACACACACACACACAACACACAACAACACACAACAACACACAACAACACACAACACACACACACACACACACACACACACACACACACACCACAGACTGACTCTCTGTCTCTCTCTCTCTCACACACACACACACGCACGCACGCACGCACGCACGCACATACAGAGACAGAGAGCAACCAACGTTTGTGCCTGCAAACCTCATTTGTTACTTAGAGAAGAAGAAGAAGAAAAGAGGGGGTGGGCGTAGGGGCGCTGGGGGATCCGGAACCCCTGGAACCCCTGGAACCCCTGGAACCCCCCCCACACCCCTCTGGTCCGGCTCTGCATAACAACAGCAACAACAACACCAACAGAAATCAATAAAACTAAAGCCACACCATCCGCTACAGTGCCTGTGGTCAGCGAACTCCCCGGTAAGAGCTAAGGCCGCCACCCGAGATCTGTGCCGACCACAGGTATACATCTCTATATAGACACAACGACTAACTAAACCACAGTGGCAGGAATTGACAGCCGCAGCCGGACATATTGTCAACAGCGAAGGTATCGACCACCACCACCACCACCACCACCACCACCACACCACCACCACCACCACCACCACCACCACACAGTGATGACTACTATACAACGCCACAGGTGTTAACCGCACCGGGAGAATTAGCAGTAGCCCCAGCCGTGTTGTCTTGCCAACAAGAACTTGAAAAAACGACAACGGATTGACCCTAGGGAGGTTAGCAGGTAAGTGCACGTTTAAGCCGCCATGATTATCACACGTGTGTTCTTTTTTCAGTCGGAGCGAACGTTTGGCCTCGGTTGACTCTTTGGTTGAGGATTTTCCGGCAATGTCATCAGGATTACAACTGACAGCCGCGTACGTTTTCCGACCTTGTTCTTGATGGCTTGTCAGTTCTGGCTCATCAGCCGTGTAGTTAGGCCTACAGTCACTGATTCGCTTCTTTTTTTTTGCTACCTTGATAGCAACAGTGTAGTCACGGTCACTGATTCGCTTTTTGTCACCTTGATAGCAACAGTGTAGTCACGGTCACTGATTCGCTTTTTGTCACCTTGATAGCAACACTGAACTGTAGTCACGGTCACTGATTCGCGGCCTTTTGTCACCTTGATAGCAACACTGAACTGTAGTCACGGTCACTGATTCGCTTTTTGTCACCTTGATAGCAACACTGAACTGTAGTCACGGTCACTGATTCGCGGCCTTTTGTCACCTTGATAGCAACACTGAACGTAGTCACGGTCACTGATTCGCTTTTTGTCACCTTAATAGCAACACTGAACTGTAGTCACGGTCACTGATTCGCTTTTTGTCACCTTGACAGCAACACTGAAGCGTAGTTACGGTCACTGATTCGCTTTTTGTCACCTTGATAGCAACATTGAAATATATCATGGGCACTGCTCCGTCTTACCTCTGTGACTGTCTTCAACTTTACACGCCGTCCCGTGCTCTCCGCTCCGCCTCTGATACTCTCAGCCTCCAGATTCCTCGCACCAGACTCTCCAGACACTGTTGGTTCCCGCACCTTTTCTGTTTTCGGTCCATCAACATGGAATGACCTTCCCCTTCCTCTCCGACAGAAACCCTCTCTGGACTCATTCAAATCTAATCTAAAAACATCGCTTTTCCCAAAATTGTAGACCTGCCATGTTTTCTGTTCCGTGCGTCTGTATCCATTCCAGTTAAGTCTCAGGGGCGTTTGCTGCCCGTTTTTAAGCTGTGTCAGTATATTTATTTTTGTGTAGTCAGAATGCTTGTGTGTGCGGGTGTGTGTGTGTGTGTGTGTGTGTGTGTGTGTGTGTTGTGTGTGTGTGTTTGTGGTGTGTGGGTGGGGTGTGTGTGTGGTGTGTGTCGTGTGTGTGTGTGTGTGTTGTGTGTGGGTGTGTGTGTGGTGTTGTGTGTGTGGTATGTCAGTGTTTTTAAAATGTTGTGTTTTGTGTTGTTGTGTGTGTGTGTGTGTGTGTGTGTGTGTGTGTGTGTGTGTGTGTGTGTGTGTGTGTGTGTGTGTGTGTGTGTGTGTGTGTGTGTGTATGTCAGTGTATAGTGTGTGTGTGTGTGTGTGTGTGTGTGTGTGTGTGGTGTGTGTGTGTGTGTGTGTGTGTGTGTGTGTGTGTGTGTGTGTGTGTGTGTGCACGCGCGCTTAGAATAGTCTCTAGGGACAAGATTTTGCGCTTTAAAAATACTTGTATTATAATAATGATGACGATGATGATGACGATGATGATGATGATGATGATAATAATTAGTCACGGTCAGTGATTCGCGGCTTTCCGCCGCCTTGATAGCAACACTGACAGGTAAACGACTGGCCCGACGTTGTGGTCACTGAGGTCGTGTCCTCCAGAGCTCAGGAGCTGTGTGCATGAACAGGGAGGTGAGCCTGGCTCTCATTCCCTATCCCTATTCTTTTCCTCCGTCCGTAGTGAGCCATGCGGCTTCTGTGGACGTAAAGCACCACGAAAAAAAGAAAAAGAAAAAAGAAAAAAAGAAGGAAAGATACACGAGCTTCAGAGCTCAGGAGCTGTGTAAACAGGGAGGTGGTACCCCTGGGCTCTCATTCCCTACCCCATTCCTCCCTCGCCCACCACCAGCCCCTCCTCCCCGCGTCCCTAATAAGCCATATTGTTTCTGCGGACGTAAAGCACCACGAAAAAAAAAAAAAAAAAAAAAAAAAAAATTAAGGAAAGATACACGAGCTTCAGAGTTCAGGAGCTGTGTCAACAGGGAGGTGCTACCCCTGGGCTCTCCGATTCCGTATCCCATTCTTTTCCTCCGTCCGTAGCAATTAAGCCATACGGTTTCCGACTGTGGACGTGAAGCACCTCGAAAGAAGGGAAGACACCAGAGCCTCAGAGCTTAGGAGCTGCGTGAACATGGAGGTGGGCATGCATGGGCCCTCATTCCCACCCCTTTCTCCCTCCCCCGCCCCCCCCCCCCCCCCCCACCCCCGCCCTAAAAAGCCTTTTTCGTGGACGTCAAAAAACCATGAAAGAAAGAGAAAAAAGGTTAATTTTCGGGTTTGGGGGTGTGTGTCAGGCCGTTCCGGGAAGCCCGGCCCGTTTTTCCGTACTGAAATGGTCGTTCAAGGGTGTTTTAATCCAGGTGGGGTGTTGTTTAAATTGGCCAGATGTCGTTGACATATTGGGGACAAGCTGAGACCGGGCCGAAGGTTGGTTCAGATAGCTTTAGTCCAAAACCGGAAGGCTTAGGACGGCCACCCCGGAGGGCCCACCTCGACTCTAAAAGCCCCGGGAACTATGACTTTACCCCAAAAGAAACCGTAGGTTTAAAAGGGAGGGGGAGCCCAGGACGCCACCCGACTTTGACACAGTTCCTAGTCGGAAAGGGTCTCATTAACGCTGACCTCAGGATAAAAATACTGTTAGTGTCGGCCGCACCGCCGTAGCTGAAAACACGTTAAACGAGGGTGGGGGGGGGGGGGGGAGAGAGGGGGAGAAGAGAGAGAGAGAGAGAGAGAGAGAGAGAGAGAGGGAAAAAAGGAAAAAAAAAAAAATGGAGGATAAGACCTTCCACACAAAAACATGGCCTGTTCACAGCGCCAGATGCAGACGTGCGTACATCACTCAGTTATACATACATGTATGAAACCTTAGGCACACCTCCCTGTCGACCAGCTACTAAGGCAGAAGAACATCTGCTAAACTCTTGTGACTAGTACTGGCGAAGAAAAGAGAAGCAATCAATGCTTATCTAACAAAAACAATAAGGGAGAGGGGAATATAATTATTTAAAAAAAAATAAGGTCACTCGCACAAGCAGTCGGGAGGACTGGGTGGAATTCAGTGGGTGTAGAAAGTAGGTCAGTCTCAAATTACCAGTCACTGCAACGACAGTCACTCGAAACCCTCTCTGTCTCTGTCTCTCTCTCTGTCTCCCTCTCTCTCTCTCTGTGTCTCTGTGTCTGTCTGTCTGTCTGTGTCTGTGTGTGTGTGTGTGTCTCTGTGTGTGTCTCTGTGTCTGTCTGTCTGTCTGTCTGTCTCTCTCTCTGTCTCTGTGTGTGTCTCTGTGTCTGTCTGTCTGTCTGTCTGTCTCTCTCTCTAGCAATTTTCTCAGTCGGTCGCAGTCCAGCCTATGTAACTGCTTCAAGGTGTACACAAAGTTTTCGCTTGAACGAGCTGAGTGAATAGCAAGATCTGACCCAGAGAATTAGGCTATAATTGTTTTGGCCTAGGCAAACTAAGGTTATAGTTCCTAGAGTTGGAATCAGTAGCGGCGTGAGAGGGTGTGTGTGTACAGGTCAGATGTTCTGGGGGTATTGAAGGGACCCAAAAAGGTAAAGGGGAAAAGGGGAGAGAGAAGAGAGAGAGAGAGAGAGAGAGAAAAGGGGGAGAGAGAGGAGAGAGAGAGGGGACAATCTCCCCCCCTCTCACACCCTTCTTCTTCTTCTTTTTAAATGTTTTCACAAGTCTGTTCACATAAGTGATATTAGACTGATCTTACAATTATCACGCTAACAACATGTACCAGCAATTTGCACCAGTTCTCTCTCACACGGACACAGAGGCAGACTTAGACATAGACAGACAGACAGACATACAGACAGACACACATGCCCATATACACCCCCCGCCCCCGCCCTCCCGGATTTTGACATTAATTGTGTTCTTGTATGTAGTGCTCAAAACTGATGTCAAAATTGTGCGATTGAAAAGCTGATGATGTTACCTCATTTTATTTTCTGAATTATTACTGTTTTAAATTCTGAATACCGAATTTTGATATTATTTGTGTTCTTGTATGTAGTGCTGAACATCGATGTAAAAATTGTGCGACTGAAAAGCCGGTGAGGTTTCGTCATTTTATTTTCTCAGTTATTACTGTTTTAAATTCTGAATACCGAATTCTGACATTAATTGTGCTCTTGTATGTAGTGCTCAAAACTGATGTAAAAATTGTGCGACTGAAAAGCCGGTGATGTTTCGTCATTTCATTTCCTCAATTATTACTGTTTTAAATTCTGAATACCGAATTTTGATATTATTTGTGTTCTTGTATGTAGTGCTGAACATCGATGTAAAAATTGTGCGATTGAAAAGCTGGTGATGTTACCTTATTTTATTTCCTGAATTATTACTGTTTTAAATTCTGAATACCGAATTTTGATATTATTGGTGTTCTTGTATGTAGTGCTCAAAATCGATGTAAAAATTGTGCGACTGAAAAGCTGGTGATGTTACGTCATTTTATTTCACACGCTCACACACTGACGGACAGATAGAAATACGAATCCACACACACACACACACACATCGCCATAGACAGAAACATGCACAGACACAGACACACACTGATCGGGCACCCCGTCACCCCCCGGGAGAGAGAGAGGGGAGAGAGAGAGAGAGAGAGAGAGAGAGAGAGAGAGAGAGAGAGAGAGAGAGAGAGCGCCAAGACACGCATGCACACAAATAACAATTATGAACATGAACACCTTTCAGATATCCACTATCTTTATTTTGTGTACATTGGTGTACGTTACGCTGAATCCAAAATACACAGGAATAATCGAGAGATCAGTTCTTAATGCAAGTCTCCGTTACTTTGTGTTTGTGTTACTTTCACAATTCACCTCTAAATGCACTGAAGTCAGTCATTCATTAAAGTCAAAAGCTGCGTTAATTCAATTAATTAATTACTCCAACCTGCTTTGTTATATAATTATAAGTTTGTTTCAGCAACAGGATTCCAAGATTTCCCCTAAATGAAATAAAAATATTCCTTACCCAGTGGGGAAACATGAGTGGTGGGTGGGGGGGGGGGGGGGGGGGGGGGGGGGGGGGGGGGGGGGGGGGGGGGGGGGGGGGGGGGGGGGGGGGGGGAAAACCCTTGAAAACAGGGGAAATCATAAATCAAAAACAGGTTTTGGTTTGTCCCTTTTTGCTGTGGTAGGAGGGTGGGGGTGGGGGGGGGGGGGGGGGGAGGAAGGGACTATAACCCAACCTACACGTCCCCCCAGAATGATCCTGATTAAGATGGGACGACGAGGCCATTTTAATCTGTCACGAACAGTGTGAGGGGCACAGTCAAGAAGGCAGTGTCACGCACAGACCGCAACTTTTGAAGACTGACGAAAGAGACAGAAGAGAGCCGAGGCCCTTCTGCTTAAACCAACCAGCCTAACTAACGCCTTACCGCTAGGCCAAACCGGCTCGCTATTTCTTGACGGCAGTCAAGCGTCCAGTCTTGGTATTCTTTCCGCAAGTGCCTTAAATTCCTTCATCAGGGTGAAGATTATGGCATTGTGTTCTAACCCTAACCCTTATTTTTGTGTGAAGATTGTTACATTGTGTTCTAACCCTAACCCTTATTTTTGTGTGAAGATTGTGGCATTGTGTTCTAACCGTAACCCTTATTTTTTGTTTCTTCTGTCTTGTCGCACTGTAACCTCTCGCACAAGACGAACATTCCATTCTTCTTCTTCCTTTTAAATTTTTTTTTTTTTTTTAAATAACCTCTCCCAAAAAATTTCCTTTCCCCCCCCCCACTTTTAATTTTTTTTAATAACCTCTCACACAAGAGGAATATTCCATTCTTTTTTTCTTTTTAATCTTTTTAAAAATTTAAAGTCTTTTCACTTAAGTGATATTAGAGAAACATTCCACAAGCATAAAAGAAGCAGCATCTTCTTAGGGTTAGGGTCAGGGTTAGGATTAGAACTAGGGCCGCTTCCTTTAGACACTTTCTTTCTGAAGGGGCAAAACGGTGTAACAGTAGCCCGCGTTCTGCTCACAGTTCAACGCACGAAGGTATGTGTTTTTAGCGACTTCCGCCATACTTTCCGCACGAAACACTGACATTCAGAGTAATGCCCCTTCCAAAGTGACAAGACACAGAATCCCACGTTTAGCACAACGGTAACCGTAGCCATGACCACAGAAGGACAACTGGTCTAAAGTAAATACCTCCGAAAGTTTGTCCCCCCCCCCCTCTCGAAAATGTTACACATGGGAGACGATAAAACCAAAAAAACAAAGAGTATCAGTCAAATAATGATTAATATAATCACGAACCGGGTGGTGGTGGTGGGAAGGGACATGCACTACACAAGGACAGAACTTAAATGGTGCATAACTTATTCTTTTACATAATTCGATGTGCATCTTATGTCCTCCCCCACCCACTCATCCAAGGAGTCAAATAACAATATTAAAATAAAATAATAAAATAAAATAAAAAAAGCGACACCGTGCGTGTCGATCTTTTTCACACAATTTGTTTTAGTTAGTTACAGTGAAATACATTAACACATTGTTATCAAAGGTACCCACTATGCTCTGAAAAAGATGAAGAAAACGAAAAAAAAAAACGAAAAAAACAACAACAACAACAAAAAACGAAGAAAGAAAAAAACTTCTTCAGAAGTCTTACAAAACAAACTGTTCAGAACAAGGATGGTTCTTTAAATTATTCATACATAATCCTAGTTTCACTTCAGCTAGAAGCAGCAATCATTCCAATGTTTCAAATCGATTACATCATTAAATATGAATTTGATATCATCATAACACTCGTGCTTGGCACTGCACGAATGCACATGCAGTTTGTTGTACAGTGGTTTGGTCCGCAGTCATTGGTGGGTACAAGGAAACACAATTAAACACTTTCGTGGACAGACCAGGAGTCAGTTTGCTGGAAGTGACAAAAAGGTCGATCTCACAGATAAAGCCATGTGACAAGGTGTGTTCAAAAATACCAAGTAAAACCGCCCCCCCCCCCCCAACACACACACACACAAAGAAAAACAAAACAAAAACAAACAACTAACAAAACAAAAAATAACATAAAAACAACAACAATAACAACACAACAAATACATGTGTAAGAAAACTGTTCGTTAGAAAACGACAGAGAAACAAAAAACTATCAAAAACAACAACAAAACCGACCAACAACAACCAAAAAAAAAAAAAAGGGGGAGGAAAAATAAACAAAAATAAACCGACCCCCCAAAACAACAACAAACAAAAAACCCACCTAACAACAACAAAAGGAAGAGTAAGTAAGTA
The DNA here is from genome assembly GCA_018857735.1 of Alviniconcha marisindica. Classification (NCBI taxonomy): domain Eukaryota; kingdom Metazoa; phylum Mollusca; class Gastropoda; family Provannidae; genus Alviniconcha; species Alviniconcha marisindica. The sequence goes on along the minus strand of JABMCL010001577.1, from coordinate 170,301 downwards.
AGTAAGTAAGTTGGTGTTTTACGCCCAGTCAACCGGACAAAAGGAAGAAAACAACAACACGTGTTTCTGTAGTACCACCACTACACTGGCTACAGTCTCTCCAGCCATAATAAAAACAACAACAATTTTACAGATCTATCCTTGTGCCAGGCCAGGCCACCCCTAATCTAAGGGGTGGCGGGGTGAGGTGGGAGTGGGGGTGGGGTTGGTGGGGGGGGGGGGGGGGGGGGGGTTGACACTGTGCAGCTGACGGGGATGTTGAACTCCAACGACTACACCTACACACGCCACTGTGCCTGGCAGTTCGAGCACGTGCGTCATGTCATAATATCAGCAATGCACTGGCACCGATGATAAAAAACCAACACATCCCTTCGTGGCACGTCTGGCTTTTTTTTGTTTGTTGTCGTTCTCCCTCTGGTAATCGCCCTGATATACAACCGTACTGGCTGACAGGGCGCAAAACACCAAGTTACTTACTTACCCTCTGGTAAGTGTGTTATGCATAGTAGGGGTAGTAATACTACAGCAGAAAGGAACGCTTAATGCATAAACTGATAAAGTAGGACCTGTTCGTTTACAATGCCGACAACCCCCTCACCCCCCAAACAAACAACCCTCCTCGCCCTCCCCCCCCCCCGCCACCACCACCCACACACACACACACACACACACACACACAGAGCAAGACAAATACGCCCTAAAACAAAGAAACAAACAAAAAAACAACCCCCACTAAAACAACAAAACAAGTACTACAGCAGAGAGGTACGCTTAATGCATAAAGTAAGACCTGTTCATTTATAATACCAATTCCCCCCCAACACACACACACACACACACACAACAACACCAACAACAACAAAACTCCTGCCCCGCCACACACCCATCAAAACAAACAAGCCCCAAAACAAAGAAACAGGACCCCACCCCCCATTAAAAACAAACAACAACAACAACAACAACAACAAAATCCCACAAACAAACAAACAAAAAATAAAAAATAAAATACCCACCCAAACACACACACACACACAAAAAAAACCCCAATGGAAATGATGTCAGGACGTGGCCCCTCCCATCTAGAACCACACAAACCACGTCACCTGTCCATCAGCATGGCTCCAAGCTGTGAGATTGACCTTCGCCACCGCACGAAGCCGACCCCTGTCCCGGTAATAATATTCTGCGTGGTGGCTATATATACATATAACATTCCTGAATGTTGATATTTGAGTAACATGTATAGATAGATATATACTTGAGTTGTACGTCCATAACGAAGGCACACGGCACCATGATGTAATGTCGATAATATAATAATAATAATAATAATAATATAGTTCTCCACATTTTCTCATGCATACATCGTGGAAACTTCGAGAAACTTCAAGACGATCAAATTATAAAAAATCAAAAAATCCGAAAGACCGAGACAAACACATTCTCCTCATACTCAGAATGGGAATAACAAACTTCTGTGTCTCGTTCATGTATATAGACATACGCATGCGCGTACGTGCTTAATTATAGTCAAAGTCTGCACGGCGACCAATCAGGAGCAACCTGAATATGCAAATGATTTGGGAAAACGCAGACGATTGGTTAGTCGACTTGTCCACTGGGGAAGCGTCTTCGAAATGTCCAGTACTTCACTGTCGTTTGACTGTATGTCAGCATTACCTTCTCTTCTGTTTTTCTTCAACACACGTTTGCTTCGTCAAGGCATGCACTTCACGAAGCAATGCACTATGATAATAATGCACACAAGTACACACGACCGGGGCCAATGGGAGCTGCCTACATGAAGAATAAAATAAAACAACAAGCCAAATCCACTCCAACACACACAAGTTATACTGTTAACACTCATAAAACAAAATAGCACACGCACAAAAACAAACAACAGAGAGAGAGAGAGAGAGAGAGAGAGAGAGAGAGAGAGAGAGAGAGAGAGAGAGAAGAAGAAGAAGAAGGGAAATGCCATTTGGCTACAGTCAACAAAAAATAAAAAATCACTGACGTACGTCCAGCATGAAAACAGAAACATCGATTCGTGAAACAATGTAGTACTTTCCTTTCTTTCTCTGTTTTAAGTAGTTACTTTCACATCCACTTGGCGAAAAACCACTCTCAGGTACACACACACACACACACACACACACACACACACACACACACACACACACACACAGCAACACGCACACGCACACACACACGAGGCGTTGCTGCTTGGAAAAACCCCTCGATGGTGAAAAAACAACCAAAGAAACAAAAACAACAAGACCACACACACACACACACACACACCAAATAACACACACACCAAATAACACACACACACACACACAAAACTGTCTTGACGATTGGATCATTTCAATCAGCAAGAACTTCCAATTTCATACAACACCGCGACAACGGAAGGTACTGGGTACCAGTACGCCAGGTCTTCCCGAAAAGAAAAGAAAAAAAAGAGGTTCTGCTGTCTGCTTACATGTAATTATGTAGACGCATCACAGAAACAGGCGTCCAAAACCTATCCCATCTATTATTTCTGGCTAAGAAGGAAATGACAAAAGGTTGCCACCAAGGACCAAACACGGAGAGTCTTGAGAGCAAGTCTTGAGAACGGAGATACGCTGCACACCGGTCAGCCATATCAGGCACGATCTGACCTGCACATTACTTAGCCAACCAGACAGACTGAGTTCTGACATACACAGCCACCAGCCAACCTGTATACCACTTAGCCAACCAGAGACGGTCTGAGTTATGATATGCACATTACTCAGCCAATCAGAGACAATCTGAGCTCTGAAATACACGCCAACGGGCCAACTTATACATCACTTAGCCAACCAGAGACGGTCTGAGTTATGATATGCACATTACTCAGCCAATCAGAGACAATCTGAGCTCTGAAATACACGCCAACGGGCCGACCTGTACATCACTTAACCAACCAGAGACGGTCTGAGTTATGATATGCATATCAATCAGCCAATCAGAGACAATCTTGAGTTCTGACATGATACCACCAGCCAACCTGTACACACTTGGCCAACCACAGACAGTTTGAGTTCTGATACTCATGCAGATACGCACACTGCTCAGTCTATTGACGAGGTCATGCACGCACAGCAAATCGATCAGCCAACCAGCGACCGTCTGAGTTATGATATGTACATCAATCAGCCAATCAGAGTTCTGACATACGCACCAACCAGCCAATCAGAGAGATATATGTATATCAACCAGCCCTTCAGGGGCAGTCTGACGTTCTGGCAACACACGCCAACCAGGCAACCAGAGAGACAATCTTGAGTTCTGCCATGCACAGCCAGAGACGACCTGAAGTTATGACATGCCCATCAATCAGCCAGTCAGAGATTAACCACATTCTGACGTAGCAGTCGAAAACTGCAGAAGCGGCAGTCTGATTCTTTTCCATTTTAGAACAGTTTCGGTGGAAAGTGAAAACGTGATGCAAATTTCCTAACCCCCCCCTCCCCTAGACCTGACAGGCGTGGAATCTGGGATACGGGGACCGAAACCAGCCGCAGAGCTCAGGATGTGTGTGTGTGTGTGTGTGTGTGTGTGTGTGTGTGTGTGTGTGTGTGTGTGTGTGTGTGTGTGTGTACACGCTATATACAGGAGCTTGTTTAAGCGAAGCTGCGTGTCGGAGCTCGGGAGCTGTGTGAAAGTCGAGGCGGGCGTGTGTCAGAGCTCGGGAGTTGTGTGAAAGTCGTGGCGGGCGTGTGTCAGAACTCAGGAACTGTCTGAAAGTCGAGGCGGGCGTGTGTCAGAGCTCAGGGGTTGTGTGAAAGTCGAGGCGGGCGTGTGTCAGAGCTCAGGAGCTATGTGAAAGTCGAGGCGTGCGTGTGTCAGAGCTCAGGGGTTGTGTGAAAGTCGAGGCGGGCGTGTGTCAGAGCTTAGGAGCTATGTGAAAGTTGAAGCGTGCGTGTGTCAGAGCTCAGGGGTTGTGTGAAAGTCGAGGCGGGCGTGTGTCAGAGCTCAGGGGTTGTGTGAAAGTCGAGGCGGGCGTGTGTCAAGAGCTCAGGGGTTGTGTGAAAGTCGAGGCGGGCGTGTGTCAGAGCTCGGGAGCTTTCCCCCCCGTCCCTAAAAAGCCTTATGGTTCCTGCGGACGTAAAGCACCACGAAAGAAAAGACCGAAACTCGCAGAGCTCAGGAGCTGTGTGAAACTCGAGGTGGCCGTCCTGGGCTCCCCTGACCTCAATAGCAGTCCTAAAGGTCTCTGTGGACGTACAGCAACACTGAACGTCGAACCGAAACTCGAAAGCTGATTAAAACTGACGAAGACCGATCAGCCGTCAGTTAATCCCTGAGATGATGGCGAATATCAAGTGTGGCAATCAGATAAGGGAACAAAATGCATCGCGCACACAACGCTAAAAAACGGATGTGAGGTTAGGAGGTAATCAGAGAGATGTGAACGTTTAGCACCTGTTGGAGTGATCTAAGTCGCTGGAATCAAAAAGCAAGCGTTCCGCGGGAAGCTTCTAATCTTTAAAAAAAGAGAAGAAAAAGAAAAAAAGCACACTGAAGTCCTTTTGCAACAACTTTCAAGTTGGTTATGTCTCTCTAACACTTTTTTTTTTTTTTTTTTTTTTTAACGTGGGAGGATTTTGTTCCAGACATAACAACACTACAATGTACTTATTCCTCTTCCCGCAAAGCGAAGTAATCAATGAAAGCCAAGCCCCCCCCCCCCAACACACACAAAGCCAAACAATCCGAAAAAAAGACCACGAACAAAGAAACTGTTTCGGGGCATAGGAAAAGTGAAAATCAATGAACTTTCCAATGCCTTTAAGGGCCTAAAAACCGATGCTCCGTCCCTAATAAACCCTACGGTTTCTGTGGACGTAAAGCACCACGAAAGAAGAAAATCCGTAAGTAAATGGAGGCGGGTAAACAGGTCACTGTTTCAGCGTTCCACAACTCGTACTACCTTGTTGAAGAAAGCGAAAGCAAGCGGTACTCTCCCTTTCAATCGCCTGACTTGCGTCAATCAGTGTTCAAGTGTTTGTCAACACAAAAACTGCATAATACACCCCCCCCCCCCCCAACACATACAAACACAACGGGCTACACGCACTGTATTCTCTCTCTCTCCATCTCTCTCAATAACTTAGCATGGACTAGTTGTTGGGTTTTGACCGAACCTAAACTACAAATCCTTGCAAAATAAAGTTCTCTCTCTCTCTCCGCTATCTTCTGCCTTATTCTGCAATAGCGTCAGTCACTACGTGCCAGCACACAGCAACAACAACGTGTGGAAAGTCATCGCCACCAAAACAGGGAAACAGGGTGAGAAATGTGTAGTATTTTTTGCCATTGTGAAGAACAGTGACACTCCAGGGAACAGAGAGAGAGAGAGAGAGAGAGAGAGAGAGAGAGAGAGAGAGAGAGAGAGAGAGAGAGAGAGAGAGAGAGAGAGAGAGAGTTGTGAAGACTCTGTGTGTGTGCGTGTGTGTGTGTGTATGTGTGTGTGTGTGTTTGTGTGTTGTGTGTGTGTGTGGAGAGAGAGGAGGGGGGGGGGGGGAGTTCTGAAGACTGTGACTGAGAGTTGTGACGTGGTAGTTGCACTTTAAGCGAACTCGAGCATAAACACCAAGAGACCACGGCTAGGGTGGAGGGAGGGACGCGGAAGGTGTATGTATGTGTGTGGTGGTGGTGGTGGTGGTGGTGGGGGGGGGTGCCACGAGAGCCCTGAGGTGCCTGCGTGTCCAGAAGACAGGAAGTGGGGTGGTGGGAGGGGAGGGAGAGGTGTAGTGGTGAAGGGGAGGGGGGAGGGGCGAGGGAGGGCCACCAAGGGCCTGTTGATTTGGTGAGGAGGCGGTGACTGGAAAAAAAAACGGTGACGGGACAGAGGCAGGGAGAGACTGAATCTGTCACCCTGCGCGTCGCCATGGAAACTGAGAGCTGTGAAAACTATGTCTACTACGTCATGCTTCATACCTGGCTGGTCTATTACTACTTTAAAGAAGTTTTCTTAAAAATTGGTCTGGTTCGTATTTGAGCTCCTCGGGCCGCAGCCATGCTGGGTGGCTATTTATGAATGAAGACCCGGCAGAAACCGGTTGGCTCGTGACGTGTTGGATACTTTCGCCACGCAAGCCGGCCTTGTTCATGACGTCACTGACACAGCGGCCGGGAGAGGGCCATCCCCGATCAGACGAACATTGGAACTATTTCAAAGGCAAAGTTGGGGAAACTTCTGAGATGGGGTGGAGCGCATATGGGCTTTTCCGAGCACATAGATACTATCTTGAACTGAACTGAACTGACGGCTACTGTGCTAGGTACAAAATGGCAGCATTCTGCAACTTTCGAACCTGATTTTCAAACAAACAAAATCAGAAATCGAGTCAAGAAGTACTCTGCGCCCATTTTTCTCTCTCCCTTTTTTGTTTATAATTCCATTCCAATCTATGGGGCCCGTGATACTGTTTTGGTTCAGTTCCCCTTTAACCGTGAACACAGCTCTTTGGGAAACAAACCCAAACCAGACAAACAGAACATGAATGCATGGCAGTGCAGCGCACCTACAAATACTGTGTGGCCCACCCCCTACTTAAAGGTGTAATAATACTTCACTGTGCGCATTTTCAAAACCTAGACTCCTCTGGAGAAACATTTGTGTGCAGACTGCAGAAGAGTTGCCGTGGTGATTAGGCATTAATAATCCAACAAAACAAACGCAAGACTCATGGCTTTCGCACCTTCTCTTGCTTTGGACCCCACATTTGGAATTCACTCCCGCAAGACCTTAGACACTGCTCAACCCTGTCATCTTTTAAAGCCAAACTGAAAACCTTCCTCTTCTCACAGTATTTCCATCCTAACTAATATCAGTATCCAGTTTCTGCTACAGTGTGTGTGTGTGTGTGTGTGTGTGTGTGTGTGTGTGTGTGTGTGTGTGTGTGTGTGTTTGTAGTGCGTTTTTTATATTTTTTATAATACTTTATGTAAATCGTTTTGTAGGACTGTGCTCTACATGTGTACAGAATATCATATTTAGGTTAATATGTATCATGTGAGCCCTCAGGGCGTTGATGAGCGCATGATAAATGTACATTATTATTAACTAAATTATCCCTCTATCTGAACAATCTCAACCTGTGGATGAATTAAAAACTAAATTCTCTATCTCAAGAATCTCAGCCTTTGGATGAGACTACAAACAGAAGTTCCCCTTGTGTATACGCATGCAAAGATCACACATGTACGTTCACGATCCTGCAGTCATGTCAGATTTCAGTGGATTATGGAAACATTAACATAACCGAGTGTGCACTAAAACGTAGGACGATAACGGTCAAACCACTGCAGAGTCGCTTCCTCAATGACAGGGGTTATCTACTAAAGAAAGAAAGAAAGAAACTTCCCCCCCCCTCCCCCCCCACACACAAATACTTGTGAGATACACACAAATCGCACAGCCAAAAAAAAAAGAAGAAAAAAAGAGAAAAACAAGGAGAACAAAAAGCATACATCAGATACATCACACAGTTTTGAAATAATACAAACAGACACAACCTTCAACATTCTCTCAGATGCTGCAAAATGAAACAAAAAACACTCCAAAATAATGCCCCACACACACACACCCCCCCCCCCAAAAAAAAAAAAGAAAAAAAAAGAAAGGAAGAGAACATAATTATGCTCAGTTAGGTACAAAAATAAAAATTCACAGACATGTATACATCAATTTGTGACAGCAATGTCATTAGCCATCTGGTGTGGTAGACAAACAAAGCAAACCCGAAAAATGTAAATGGTACATTATTATAACATTTCGCTCTACGTAACAGTTTCACGCAATGTACAATGTGTACCACAGAACTGTTGGGGCTGGGTCTTTCAATTCTGGGCACAATACGACGTGCATCAGGACCGTCATTTCAGTTTCACTGGGAAACGAAGAAGTTTCAAAAACACAATGGGCAGTGCCCTAAGACTGTTCGCTACTGCCCGTGCTAAAACTGTACATGGAAATGTGCCTGCCTGCCTCTTGGCTGCATGTGTGATGTACAATTCGAACTTAATTTTTATGGACAGGCGTGACACTCACCAGCAACTTGAAAATTAAACAGAATTGACTAGAAAACATGTCATATGATTAATAAAAAGACAACAGAAGAGGAGCACAGAGAGAGAGGGAGAGAGAGAGAGAGAGAGAGAGAGAGAGAGAGAGAGAGAGAGAGAGAGAGAGAGAGAGAGAGAGAGAGAATGTCAGCCATATAACAGTAGATACAAGAGTTCAAATAATTGGAATTCACAGTTCCTGGGGTGTACCATTTCAGATAACAGCTGCACAGCCTGCAAGTGTAACTTTTCTGGATAATTTCAAAATAATACAGCTAACACTAAATTAGATGATTGTGCAATAAGATGAACAGAGACAAAACCTGTTTCAGTGTTTCATCAACAGTGGAGGGGAAAATCACAAGACCATGTCTACGAACCACCACCTTTGAAGAGAAAGGAGTGCCAAAATGGGGATTCAAACCGATGCTGTCTGCTTACCAGCCTAAGGCCTTACCTCTAGGCCAAATGGGCTCACCTGGGCCACAAAGGGACCAAAAAGACCAAACACTGTCTAACAAGAATTTTTTATACATTCAAGGTGAGACTTACAGAGGGAACAGTGCACAGAATCCTACATGGTGACCTTCACAGGCAAAAAAAAATCATTAAAAAAAATCAAAAAAATCTGTAACATCAATACCACATCTGCTGCCAGAGTATCTCAGTTGTGAAAAAAATTAAAAAATGCTGCTCTTGACTGGATTACTCAGAAATATTTAGACCTGGTGGTTGAAAATGATTATGCGATGTCATCACAGTCTGAGACCAAACATGGAGCAGCTTTTTGTCAGCCAATCCAACTTTCTAGCCACTAAAACTGGGGGGGTGGGGGGGGGGGGGGGGGGGGGGGGGGGGAGGGGGGGGGGCTCAAAGGGAGAGAGCTCTTGAGAGAGTACTGGTTAATTCATTTACTGTAAAGTGTATAATTCTGAGTGGGTGATGGGAGACTGAGCGTGGATGTGTATTGTGTGTGTATGTGTATAAATAGTTGTTTGCTTGGTGACTACGTTTATGGCAGAATATTATACCCAAGGTTCTGCTTGCTGAAGATATATGCAAATGTGCTTATTTGTAGATTGTGGTGAGTGTAACTCATGTTAGAAAGTGGCGCATTATAAGAATTATCTATTATTATTATTATAAAAAAACAACCAGTATAAATATTATCTATCATTTTTGCTATTACAAATCGCCAGAAGCCTCCAACTCCTTGGAATGTTTTTTGAGAGTTGTAAACGACTTCTCCCACCCATTTATATTTTAAAACAATAAAGAATTAAAAGCTCAAATTGCCAAGTCTCTGTATAAAAATTCTGCCTGAAAAATGTACGCTTACTACTACGTATTGCTTGGAAAATGTTTTTTTTCTTCTAAAGTGCCACAGTTGATCTGCGAGAAGCACCCAAAAGCTGGTACCTGAAAAACCCTACTTCTTCACGATAATGCCAGACCTAGCTTACAAAGCTAGCGTGAACACACTGTGTCCATAAACCCAGATGAGTAAAAAATATCCAAGTTCTCAGATATCCAAACTTGGCCGCATGTGTCAATTTTGTCTTCTTCTACTTTTTCCATGTAATGTCCAGCTTCTAACATTTTGAAGACTCAGGCTCTTTAAGTGCATACTGGGTTGTTTTGTTGTTTCCATAATGCGCAGAACTTGGACATATGTATACACATGAAAAACCTCTGTATATATATATATACTACTATTGTCTCATCCAAAAGACTGCCTCTGGTGGAGTTTATGTCCCTTGTGTTTACTCTCATGTCAGGTGAGAGTTACCACAGGCGACTCAGGTTTTTGTTGTTGCGTTTGTGTGACGTCTTTCAAGCGCTAGCTAATTAACTCCCTTGTGTGCTGATTCTCGCTCAAAAGACTTTTGAAGAGTGCATATAATTTTGATTCCAGAGAAATCTAGGGGTGGGCACCTACCCAGCAAAACCTGGCATTTAATGCAATGGCCATCCCTCTGTGTGGTGTTACTGTTCGCTCTGATATAACCCTGTGTGGATGGCTGGGCTCAAAACACCACCTAACTAACAATCTCTGTGGTGACCATGCTCTCGCTTGCGTTCAACTTTTGGCTTTTGAGAGCAAGTGCTCTTTCGCTCTGTGCCACTGCTTTTTCTTCAGTGGTCTCCTCTTTGAGGAGATGTGTTAGTATCAGGTAGATATATAACAATATTTTAAACATTTTACAATCCAGCTGTCATCAGAAAAGGTACACCTCTTGTCCACTTTTGCATTCAAGAACAGTTTGTGATCAAAAAATATATATAAAAAATTATTTAAAAAAGAGCTCACATCGCAATCAAGATCCAGACAGAAAAATGAGTTGAAAAAAATAAATTAAATAAATCTCAAGATTGTACCACAGGGGCAGCTGCAGAAGTGTAGCTGTTTTTATGGTGTGTTTAAAAAAATAATCTTTCTCTCCAATCAGTTCAAGAGTGTGCTTTTTAGTTTGGGGGGGGGAGGGGAATAACACTGCAGAATAGCAACCATAGTGCATGGTGGACAATCGTAACCTAAAGCAACTTTTCCTGACAGATCCAAATGATTCTAAGACAATATTGCGACATTTCTTTACATTTTTTGGGACCCCCCCCACCCCAATTTTTTAAATTTTATAATGTGAGCAAAAAATTAATCAAAAGCCCTATTATTATTAAACAGCAACAAACTCAACAAAAACAAAATAAAAGACAAATCAAACAAACAAAATAAAAACAAAGCAAAACAAAACAAAAAATCTCCACTCCACCCCCCCAAAAAACAACAACAACAACAACAAAAACATCTAAAAGTGACATGTTTTAGTAATTTCTCATTTGTCCCTGTGATAAGTGTAATATCTCACATTCAGTACTGTGTACAGAATGCAATTTCTCAAAGTGAAATGGAGACTGCCTGCATCTCTAACACACCGATCAGTCAAGCAACACAAACTGTTTGACATGAAATATGGCATAACACTGCAAAAATACATAAAAATGTGAACAGTAACATGGTTGGTTAACTTATTATTGTAAGACGAGGGGTGTGGGTGGGGTGGGGGTGGGGGAGAATAGTAATTTGTGAAGGCTTTCCTGATTTTTACCTTTCTCAATATTTTTAATTACAATTTATATTCTACACCATCTAACTTGTAAACGTGAACTGTCAAATTTCAAAACCATTCACAGGAATTTTCCACATCACATTCTATACCATCTAACTTATCAATATGTCCTGTCAAATTTCAAAAACCATTCACAGGAACTTTCTATATCACATTCTATACCACCTAACTTATAAATATATATAAACATGCGCTGTCAAATCTCAAAAACATTTGCAAGAATTTTCAATATCAGTCAATCCAGTGTATGATATGTGCTTCGGCTGTCTGAACCACGCACTTCACGTCCCTGCACTTGCTACAAACAACAGTGACGTCAGTTTGAAGTCCAAATATTATATAATTTATGTGATCAGAGTGCAGTGCATGCACCAACACTACTCCACCAAGCAGACTAGGTCAGAACAGTAAACATATAAACATGACTTACATGGGGTTACAATATTAGCATGAGGAGCCAAAGACCTTTCTCAGTATAGTATTTAGTCAAACTGGTTACTTTTGAGAAACGTATACAAATAAATGGTAGAGTGGGTGGGTGGGGGTGTGCATGTGCATGAGTGTGTGTGTATACATCATGCGTGCATGAGCACATGGGCATGAGTGTGCATGTGCATGCGTGTGCACGTGTGCGTGCATGCGTGTGTGTGTGTGTGTGTGTGCGTGTGTGTGAGCGTGCGTGTGTGCGTGTACGTGTGTGTATGTGTGTGTATGCGCATTTGCGTACGCATGTGTTGTAAATGTGCTAAACCTGAAGGCTACCAATCTATACGGTTCATGTGTCAGTTCACAGAACTTCTGAAAGCTATGCCAGGCAGCAAGCACAGACAGTGCGATATTCTTGATCACCATCCTAAGGCAGAAGAGGTGGACGCCTTCTGCCACTCCCAGATATTATTCGGGTCGCAATTTCCAACCAGAACGAAAAGATGCAAATGATGTACAGTACAACACCTTTAAACAAGAGTGAAGTACTGAAAACTTTAGTTTAAAGATGTTGTGCAGCATGTTGCACTGTCCCCCCCCCCCCCCCCCCCCCCCCCCCCCCCCCATACCTGTGATGATGCAGTAGCTAATAGCACAAAATAAGAGTTTCAATACCACCCCCCCCCCAATACTGGTGATGATGCAGTAGCTATTATCCTATTAGCACAAAATAAGAGTTTTCATACCCCCCCCCCCCCCCTCCACCTTACCTGTCGATGATAGTAGCTATTAGCACAAAATAAGAGTTTTAATACCCCCCCCCCCCCCCAAGCCAATACTTGTGATGATGCAGAAGCTACTAGCACAAAATAAAAGTTTTAATAGCACCCCCCACCTCCCCACCCACTAGTTAAAGGTGTTATGCAGCATGTTACATGCCCCCCCCCCCCAACCAACCAAAACTACTTGTAATGATGCAGCAGCTATTAGCATCTTATAAACACAAAATAAGAGTGCTTTTTTTTTTTTAATAGCCTAATGGAACTTTAAGTGTTGACTGATCCCCCCCCCCCCCCCCCCCCCCAACACTTTCACAGGTGTATTGCCACAGATCAACAGAGAACCACCTGGTGGCAGGTACAGACCGGAGCAGAAAGAACAGCTAGGTGGGGACTGGCAAACGGTACCTGGAGTTTCTGCCACGGGCATGACTGCAAACCAGTTAACACTAGCGACAGGTCAGTTATTATTATACTGTAGCGTTAACAGTACATCTCCACCACTTTCTGTGGCAGCGTCCACAGTTAATATCAAATTCTAAGCCAGTCCCAAATCCCCACATCATACAGGGTTTGGAGTAAGGGCAGAGGATGAAAAGGTTTCAAAATGTACGTCTCCTTTGTATTTCCACCCCCAAATCTCAAAATGCGTTGGGGAACTGGGAGGAAGGGGGAGGGGATGGGTGGGGGGGAGGGGGAAGGAAGGGGGAAGGCGAGACGTCTCTACCTGTTGTACGCCCGATACCTCCCTTTTGCGTGAGGAAAGTTCAGGAGATGCTCAGGGTGAAGGTTTGAATGACGTGAGGTAGTCACCGGTGTCATCGCTGTCGTCGAATTGAGGAGGCTGCTGGGCGTCAGGCTGGGAATGCGTGGCAGGGAGTTGTGGAGCTGAGCGGACATCCCGCGAACTGACAGGGCGTTCGGGCGGCTCCCAACCTCGGGGTTGGGGTTCATGTTCTCGTCCGCGGGGTCAGACATCTGCTGCAGGATCTCCGCCAGGGACGTGTGCTTCGCCAGCGCCTCGCTGCCGTGGGAAGGAACGAAGGAGGACAGGGAGATGTCGTCGCCGAGGTTCGAGTCCCTCCAGGAGGAGGAGTCTGGGGAGTCGGCCCCCGAGGGCCTCCCGCGCCGACGCTGACTGCCGCGGGTTTTCAACCTCCGCTTGGTTGGTCCACGTTTTGTGCTGCCTTTGGAGAGAGCTTTGAGCTTCAGGCTGTGCTCCTCTTTTCTCTTGGGGTCCGGCTGGAGGGCCTCCTGACTAGCGCTGGGCACCACGCCTCGCTTGCCCTCCGCCAGGGGAACGAGCTGCTGCTTGTGGTGCCCGGTCCGGAGCGACCTGAGGCTCGGCAGGAAAAAACCCGTCTGCCGCTCAAGTCTGAAGGGGAAGTCGCCCCCCTGCGCGTCCTGGTCGGGGCCCAGAAACGAGCTCCTCCTCAGCCCGTCCACGCTGTCCGGCACGCCTGTCGTGCTGGAGAGCGTGAACCTCGAGACTCCGGTCGACCCTGAGGTGGTGGAGGCGCCGCTGCCGAGGTGGCTCCCTGAAATGTCCGAGGAACACTCCTCCTGGTGCTCGCCATTCTCCCGCACGAAGTGGAGCCCTTCCAGCTGCATGCCGACAGGCTCGGCGACGTCCCTGCGCAGGAACACCACGATGCAGGAGATGTTGTCCCCGGACCCCATCTCCTTCGCCTTGGTGACCAGGTGCTTGGCAACGCTGCCGTGATCGTTCGGATTCTGCTGGAGGTAGGTGTGGACGAGGAAGGGGATGTCCAGAGGGGCCAGTACGTCCCAGATCCCGTCGCAGCCCAACACCACGTAGTCTTCTGTTCCTGTCAGGGTGAAGCAGCTGACATCGGCGTCGCTGCACAGGAACAGCTTCATGCTGGCGTCGCCTGCAACAGGTAAAATTCCCACCCGTGTCAGTGCAGGCATTCTGATCTCAGACTCAGTCGGGACACATGATGCAAACCTGGAACTCCTCTTTGAACAGAATCCCTCTAACAAGACTCAATTTGTTTTGACAGCAGATTGAGAAAAATCCCAATTAATAACAAAATGCAAACCAAAAATAAACAAGATCAAAAATAATATTTTAACAAAGTTGCTGAAAAGTTGATTTCTTTTCAAAATTTTCACTCAATCAATTGGTATTTATATGGCCTAATACCAACACATAGAATGTCTGAGCACCTCATATAAAATGTCCTTATAATACTAACCATAACACAGAATGTTATACATACCCATAAAATGACATACAATCACATAAAAACAATACCATTACCACACATGCGTACAAACGCACTAACAAATGCACAAATTAATACACACACACTTTCAGCAAGATGATTTTCAGAAAATGGTAGATGCTATTCACTTCAATGGATGCTGGAAAGTTACGTTATAATAAGTTTGGATCTGAAGGTGTCCGGGGTGTTTGGACGTCTAAGAGGAGCAAATTCTATGATTCAGCGGCAAAGTAGGAAAATAAGTGATTGCCTTTCCATGATTCAGCGGCAAAATAGGAAAATAAGTGATTGCCTTTCCTCAGTTTCTAGGGGTGAATTTCCCGATGCTTTCAGCTGAGGTCTGAAGAAACACAGCTATGGACCTGCGGCTCGAGAAATTTAAACATTGCCACGGACCCTCCATACCCGGAACTTCTGAAAAAGTTATACCAGACAGCTAGCACAGATTCTCTTGATTACCCTATGGAGGCAGAAGAGCAAGCCATTGTACGTGTGATATTTAATTGTATACAGGTGCTGACATCAAATGTCCCCCAAACCCATTTATTTATTTTGGTGTTGAAAATTTTACTATAGGAACGAGTAGACACTGAGTACAAAATTGAAAATACCATTATATATATGTTTTAGACAGCTGTTCTTTATGTGTTATACTTGCTTCTCTTTTTAATGTGTTCAACTTAATTTAACTAAATCATTAATGTGGCAGAGCTGGTGTGAGTGAAGAAAAATTTCCGTTTAACTGTTATGATTGCAACAGACAATAAAGTCTTTTGAATTGAATTTGAATTGAAATGAGCGGTTGCCTCCGGTTTCTAGGGGTGAATTTCCCAACGCTTTCAGCTGAGGTCTGATGAAGCAGAATAATAATAACGTACATTTATCATGTGCTTGTCAACGCCCTGAGCGCTCGCATCATACATATTAACCTAAATACAATATTCTATATGTACGTAGAGGACTGTCCTACCAAAACAATTTACATAAGGCATTATATGGAAACACACACACACGCTACGTACTATGGCTTGAGAAACTTAAACATTGTCACCGACTGCCATACCAAGAACTTCTGAAGTTATACCAGATAGCTAGCAAGCACAGATACTCTTGGCTACTGTCCTAAGGCAGAGGAGGAAAATGAGCAGTTGCTTAAAGTGAGTTTCTAGGGACGATTTCCCAAAGTTCTGATTGACTGATGACTACTTATATAGCGCTATTCTCCGCTCTCGAGCAGACTCACTGTGCTCGCATGCGATTCTACATGAGTGACTAGCTTTTTATAGCGTGTTTTTGAATATCGATCGAAGTGGTGTACTTACACTTACAGCGCTGGTATGGCTGGTGCCACATGAAACAGGTGCCGTCTTGGTGCAAGTTCTGTGTACCTCATGCAAAGCCACATATGTAAGGTGTATGCGTGTTTAGCTGTAACCTGCCACCTCCACTTCTGACAGAATGACCAGGATCTTTTTCATGCTACTGCAGTAACACTGGGGTGGAACGGATACTGAAATAAGAACCAGCACAGAAAGTTGACCCTGGAGAAGAAAATTCTCCTGCCATTCCTGCAGGGATTCGAACCCGTGACCTTTCAATCGCGAGTCCGGCGCTCTAACCACTGAGCTATCCCCGCCCCCTCAGTTTTCAGCTTAGGTTTGAAGAAAGAACACGGTTACGTACCTATGGCTCGAGAAACAGAGACACTGCCACTGACTCTCCATACCCCACCAAGGTTGTTGGTCACAGTTCCTCCCAGGTTTTCAATGCGCCGCCTCTCGTCCTGAACAAGGAAGCAGGGCAAATATCATGAGAGTGCACGAGAGAGACAGGGAGGGAGGGAAGGGGGAGGGGGAGAGAGGGGGGGGGAGAGAGAGAGAGAGAGAGAGAGAGAGAGAGAGAGAGAGAGAGAGAGAGAGAGAGAGAGAGAGAGAGAGAGAAAAGAAAGACAGAAGAAAGAAAGGGTGGAAAATCAGCAACGTAATATTTAGGAAAGATGTAGCAACCTAATGTAGTCTCACCTCCCTGTTGGGTTTGTGTGGCTCCATGACTACAACAGGAGACAGACCACTGAGCCCTAGACAGAAACCGAGAGATAGAGCAGGAAAGAAAGGGTGGAAAATCAGCAACGTAATATTTAGGAAAGATGTAGCAACCTAATGTAGTCTCACCTCCCTGTTGGGTTTGTGTGGCTCCATGAGCGTCACCGCACGCCCCTCCCTCACCAGCATCACCTGAGAGTCACCGAGCCAGGAAATGTAGCAGCTGTCACCCCTTATTAACATGTTGACGGCCGTTGTACCACTTCGCAGTTTCTGAAACCCACAAAACAGTCTTGGAGAAAACAACCCAGCAAAGCATAGGGTCTTTCCAACCCTGCCAATTGTTTAGTGTGGACTGGAATAAATTAAGCACACACATGCACATGTGCACACACACACACACACACATACAAACAGAAAAAAGAACTAAAACGAAGAAATAGAGTTGAGAAAAATGAGAGAGAGAGAGAGAGAGAGAGAGAGAGAGAGAGAGAGAGAGAGAGAGAGGGCAAAATGAATAACACCATTTAAAAAAACAATAACCAGACTGATTAAAAATAAAAATAAAATGAAACAAAGGCAAATATGAGTGCCATCATTTAAGCAGCCCCCCCCCCCCCACCTGTTGCAAAAATGAGGATGCACACACACAAAAAGAATCAGAGTGAAACTATTTAATACCAAATAATAAATACAAAGTATAAATATTTGTTTAAAACTGAAGTGTTAGTGGTTAGTGTGTATGCGGACAACTCCCACGTAGCAGACCTGTCCTCCAAGTTTTGCAAAGACTGGACAACTAGACAGGACTTTCAGTACACACACACACACACACACACACTCATATACAGCCATGATACACACACACACACACACACACAAACACGCACACCACATGCATGTGTGCATGCACACACACTGATATACAGCCATGATACACACACACACACACCTTTCCCCACCCATCATCAATTCTGCCGAAACAACAGTAAAGAAGAAATGTGTCAATGTTTAGGGTAATGTGAGTATAGCTGGAGCATGTTGTGAAGTTGATATGAGAAACATCCTGTTTCAGGGACAGAGATTTAATACAACGAAGATACAGTGTCCGTTGGAAAACTACAGATGAGTCATGATGTCCCTGCTGACTGTACTATACCTTTTTTCTCAGAAAATAAAAACCTTCCCCAAATTATATACAACACACACACACAGAGTCACACACAGTGTGCATATGCACACCACATACATGCAGGCATGCACATACATATAATTATATATTTATAAACTCTTTCTCCAAGCCTCATACCTCTAGGAAGAGTTAAAAAATATAAAAAATCCCCCTTTTCCCTTTCCCCAAATTTGTACACGCACACACACACACACACACACACTAGACACACACACACACACACACACACACACACACAAACACACACACTGGACATACACACACACAACACATTGTTCAAGCCTCACATCTTGGAAAAGTTTTTAAAAAACAAAAAAGCTTTTAAAGCATCCAAATCACCTGCTCCTCAGCTTTTTTCAGGAACTGTTTGTCTGTGGCAGCGTAGGCTTGCTTGAGCGCCAGCTCTGGGTTGGTTTTGAA
The DNA here is from genome assembly GCA_018857735.1 of Alviniconcha marisindica. Lineage (NCBI taxonomy): Eukaryota > Metazoa > Mollusca > Gastropoda > Provannidae > Alviniconcha > Alviniconcha marisindica. The sequence continues at coordinate 151,953 of JABMCL010001577.1, read as the reverse complement.
GTTGGGGTCTCGAATGAGGTTCACGTGCAGCTGACTGGCACAAAACATGGCCGCCTCGGCTCCCCCGTGACCATCAAAAATAGCGTAGTATGACTGACTAGGGCTGTCCTGAACACAAAAACCAGCAGGATTTATGAGACTGGAAAAAAACACCCAAAAAACAGCAATAACCTGCCGCTGGGACACAGAACTAACAGAAGAACACAATGAGCAAAGGCTTTGTTGACTTCCACTCAAAGCAACAACAACAAAAAATATTTCAGAAATATGGAAGTAACTTCAGTGAAACAAAACTGAGAGAAAAGCAAAGCACAGATGCAAAAAATACGGAAGCAAGTTCTGTGAATTCAGTGAAAGAAAAGAGGAGAAAAGCAGGGTGAGAAACTGTTAACTAACATCCCAACTGAAAGCAAAAACAATGGTATTCTCTTCTTTCTTTTTTCTCTCTCTCTCTCTTTCTCCCTTCAGATTCTCCTGTGGCCTTGAAGATGGAGCCACATGGCTACAACAACCAGCGTGAACACACAAAAGCAAACAGTCATCAGCAAGCTGAGTTTCAAAGATCACTTAAGCAACGTCTGAAAAATGCTAACGTTAAAGTTTTTGCAAAGGAAGGATCCACACCAGTTGCCACCTCTTCCCTCCCCAGAATACCATACTTCATAAAATTACTTATGGCACGATGATCATGATCATGTATATATATATATATATAGGTAAACAGATTTTTTGCAAAGGCAGGAAACACATCAATAATCCCCCTAGAATATAATTCTTACATGCTAAATTAAATTGTTTGAAGCATAATACTAATGCTAAACTAAATTACTTAAAACACAATGATCATGATCATGTCTACACCGGTAAACAGTTTAAATGTTTGTAAATTTCTTAGGTTTTGTATGCTTGTATACTATTACTATTGATTTGTATAGTTATGAATATTTGTGCGCTGTTGTTTTTTAAAGTTGTAAAGCGCTTTGAGATTCCGAAAGCGCTCTGCAAGTTCTCTATTATATTACATTATATATTATATTTCATCCTCCAACTTCAAGCTGAACAGATGCCATCAGTGACAGCAGAGCTTTTACTCACATCAAGTTGATTCCCACACAATGCCGTGCAAACCTTAAAAAGCATTACCAAAACAACAATGCAGGAAAATGGCTGTCAGGTCCTGTGGGACGCTGTGAAATGGATTTTCCATAAGGGGCATGAATGGGTGACTGAATGAATGGAAATTTATATAGGGAGCATAAAAACGTCCACACAAAGGCCTGCGTGTTCACATCCCCTGATGCACGCAGGGCATGCGCGTAGGCTCTCCGAAGCTAAAACTACCAAAGACATTCATACCAGTAAAGTACACAACAACAACACCCCCCTCACACACACACACCCTACCCAAGAAAGTACAACAATACATAGTAGTTAGATGTAGAAATATATATATATATATACCCAGTTAAAAAAAAAAAAATATTAAAAAAACAAACAGAAGAAGTATTTATGGAATGGTATACTGCTTCACACACACACGCACCAGCGTGAGTGCACATCACAATCCATGGCACTGGCGCCGTCATCACAGCGACCACCCTGCCTACGGGAAAAGGTGGGTCTTCAGAGAAGCCCTGAAAGACTGAATGGACTCCTTCTCCTTGATGCTCAGGGGGAGGGTGTTCCAGGGGGAGGGAGCGACATACCTGAAGGCTCGTTGGCTGTGTTGCTTCGTCTTACGAGTATGGGACATTAACTAACACATCTACCCTGCAGCAGTCACAGTGATCACGGTAGACATTTTTCAAACCGGTGTGACATCCATAGGGTGGTGAAAGTGGTTTCCGGAAACTGGTCTGATAACCAGTGTAACTGGTCAGATACATGGCCGTCCATACTGCTACCAGAGCTGTACTAGCAAGCACCTAGCTCCCTTCCCTGCCTAAACACACACACACACACACACACGCACACACACACACATGCATGCACACACAAGTGCTCTCTTTCACTGTGCTGTGTTTTCTGTTGTTTGTTTTTATTTGGAACTGTTGAAATAAAATAACGGCTGGTACGTCTGACTGATTGCTGATTTTGCTTTCGGTATTATATATATATATGCTTATCTTATCTGGTAAAATTTGGAAATTGCTGGTTAACGCGAACCCTGAGACAGCTCATTTGCCGGGACAAGCGGAGTCAGCTCTGTTGCCGGGACACCCCGAGTCAGCTCTGTTGCTGGGACACCAGTCAACTATGTTGCCGGGACACCCTGAGTCAGCTGTTGCCAGGACACCCTGAGTCAGCTCTGTTGCTGGGACACCCTGAGATAGCTCAGTTGCCGGGACACCTGAGTCATCTCTGTTGCCAGGACATCTCAAGTTAGCTCAGTTGCTGGGACAACCCGAGTCAGCTATGTTGGCAGGACACCCTAACTCAGGGTAAGTACAACAACACATAGTAGTTAGATGTAGAAACTATGCTGCCGGGACACCCCGAGTCAGCTCTGTTGCTGGGACACCCTGAGTCGGTTCTGTTGCCGGGACACCCTGAGTCGGCTCTGTTGCCGGGACACCCTGAGTCGGCTCTGTTGCCGGGACAACTGTCATTTACCACTGACCTGCAGCTGGAAAGGAGTGTTGAGATCAGGGAGGACGACATGGCGGTCCTCCATTCTGCGCCGAGTGTTCTTGATGGCATAGATGGAGGTGGGGAAGATGTGGCGGGGAGGCCGCACAAAGGTGGGAAGCTGCTTATTCCACTCCGTGCACACCCTGTGCACCTGCTCCTCTATCTTTTGTTGTAGATGTCGAATCTCAATTCCTGGAAATAAAATTTTAAAAATAAATAATAAAACAAATATAATTTAAAAATAAAACAAAAACAAAAACAGAAAGAAATGGAAAGTGAGAATGATTTCCTGTTGTTGTCCAACGCTTTAAATGTTTTAACTCTGCAAAGGATAATAGTACTGACAGTGTCTGCAAAGGATAGTAGTGCTGACAGTGTCTGCAATGGATAATAGTGCTGACAGTGTCTGCAAAGGATAATAGTACTGACATTGTCTGCAAAGGATAATAGTGCTGACAGTGTCTGCAAATGATAATAGTGCTGACAGTGCAAAGGATAACAGTACCGACAGTGTCTGAAAAGGATAATATTGCCGACAGTGTCTGCAAAGGATAATAGTGCTGACAGTGTCTGCAAAGGATAACAGTGCTGACAGTGCAAAGGATAATAGTACTGACAGTGTATGCAATGGATAATAGTGCTGACAGTGTCTGCAAAGGATAATAGTACTGAGTTTCTGCAAAGGATAATAGTGCTGACAGTGCAAATGATAATAGTACTGACAGTGTCTGCAATGGATAATAGTGCTGACAGTGTCTGCAAAGGATAATAGTACTGAGTGTCTGCAAAGAATAATAGTGCTCACAAAGTCTGCAAATGATAATAGTACTGACAGTGTCTGCAAAGGATAATAGTGCTGACAGTGTCTTTAAAGGATAATAGTGCTGACAGTGTTTGACTGATGTCACACACAAAAGACAGGGTACAACAACAGAAACTTGGTTCAGCAACAGAAACCTGGTTCAGCAACAGAAACCTGGTTCAGCAACAGAAACCTGGTTCACCTGTGATAACTCTCACCACCATTATATGCAAGGACTATAGTCTATACTTACGAGTATTTATAACACAAGGCACATAAAACCTGCAAGGTCATAAAATTTTCAAGCATTAAATTTTGTCTTATGAAGTACTTTAAAGTTTAAAGGTCCAAATATTCACAGATGAAGAACAAGGACATGTGGTAGACATTTAGTATTAGGACATGTATACACCAGACATTAAACTAACTAACACTAAAAAAAGAAAGAAAAAAACAACAAAAACAAAAACAGATTCAGAATGTGGCACTGTCTTTATTTTCCACCACTAATGCCTTGGAACTGGTAAAACACCTATGACATGCAAAGTTAAACAAGTAAATGGCTTTAAGATGGAGAAAAAAAATAATAATAATAAATAATTCTTATAAAGCACTGTTCTCTAACCAGAATTAAACTCACTGCGCTGTACAAACATCTTATGACAAAAACCACGTTAGCATACATTTCAGCCAAACAGAATCTTAAATACTGTAGTCTACCATTATCACCTATCAAACAATAACCATGTTACACGCACGCAGAGAGAGAGAGAGAGAGAGAGAGAGAGAGAGAGAGAGAGAGAGAGAGAGAGAGAGAGAGAGACAGACAGACAGACAGACAGACAGACAGACAGAGAGAGAGAGAGAGAGAGAGAGAGAGAGAGAGAGAGAGAAGTACGTTAACATTCAATACATACGTGGAACAGACGCTGACTGCAACGATGCCTCCTTGTCGTTGTCAAAGAAAGGATGAAGCTCAAGCTGAGTGGCACGTCTGAACGCCTCTCTGGACACATGTTC
>JABMCL010001577.1:112500-142500 GCA_018857735.1 Alviniconcha marisindica | reverse complement strand
GAGCAAAGTTGTTTCATTCGATCTACTATTGTTCCTAGCCAAACTTGATTTTCACAAGTACATCCTTGCAAGTTGCTTGGTTTTCATACCCCCCCCCCAAAAAAAACAAAAAAAAACAAAAAAAAAAACAACAACACCAAAATCCTGTTTAAATAAATAAAAATCTTGTTTCCAGTCAGCTTCATGATTCCAAATAAAACTTCATAATTCCTAAAAGAAAAAAGGTACAGGTTTTTAACACTGATTTGGACAAACAATGAGTAATTTAACAAAATCTTCAGTCTCTCTCAGTCTGACCTCCCCCCCACCCCCATCCCCACCCAGCAGCCCCTCCTCCCACTCCCCTCCATTTAATGTCAGTCAAGTGAATGAAGGGTCCCCTCTCCACTCCACTTTGTCAGTCAAGTTAAGGAGGGGTTCCCTCTTCACTCTCCCCTTCATTTTGTCAGTCAAGTGAACAAGGGCCCCCTCTCCACTCTCCCCTCCACTTTGTCAGTGAAGCGAATGAGGGGTGCCCTCTCCCCTCCATTTTGTCAGTCAAGTGAATGAGGGGCTCCCTCTCCACTCTCCCCTCCACTTTGTCAGTGAAGTGAATGAGGGGTTCCCTCTCCACTCCATTTTGTCAGTCAAGTGAATGAGGGGTTCCCACTCCCCTCCATTTTGTTAGTCAAGTGAATGAGGGGTTCCCCTTCCACTCTCCCCTCCATTTTGTCAGTGAGGTGAATGAGGGGTTCCCACTCCCCTCCATTTTGTCAGTGAAGTGAATGAGGGGTTCCCACTCCCCTCCACTTTGTCAGTGAAGTGAATGAGGGGTTCTCCTTCCACTCTCCCCTCCACTTCATCAGTGAAGTGAATGAGGGGTTCCTTCTCCACTCCATTTTGTCAGTGAAGTGAATGAGGGGTTCCCACTCCACCCACCCCTCCATTTTGTCAGTGAAGCAAATGAGGGGTTCCCACTCCACCCACCCCTCCACTTTGTCAGTCAAGTAAATGAGGGGTTCCCTCTCCACCTCCAACCACCCCTCCACTTTGTCAATCAAGTGAATGAGGGGTTCCCTCTCCACCCCCCCCACCCACCCCTCCTGACCCTCCTACTTTGTCAGTCAAGTGAATGAAGGGTTCCCTCTCCACCTCCACCCACCCCTCCACTTTGTCAATCAAGTGAATGAGGGGTTTAGCGGCTGGCACCTCCCATCAGGGAAGGAAGGCTCAGGCCTATAGCTATCACCTGCGTCCTAATGGCCCCCAGCACCGAGTGGGTCAAACTTGGCCTCAAAGAGCCCAGTCACCACTTCCCCCATCTCCCTAATTTGTAAAGCCTCACTGACTGTGCCCCCGGCCCCAGCCCCTCAACTGTAGTTCCAGACCTCCTTCCTTCACTGGCTGCCTGGATGGCATTGGCTGCGGCCAGGAGTTGCCAAAACAGTGCTCAGGCTGCTATGCTGAAGGCGTGGGACAGGTAAACCACTTCCATTTCCAGCCCCCCCTCTCCCCCCCCCCCCCACCTACTTCCTCCTGCTCCCCCCCTCCCCCACCCCCTTGCTCCCTCTCACATCCTCTTCCTTGTTGAGGTAAACTACACCTGGTACACAGCTTTGCAAACTTCAGTGCTGGTGCCTCTGACACCAAAAAAAACAACCCCCCACACACACAAAAAACAGTCACACACACACACACAACAACAACCACAACAACAAAACCACACAAACTCAAAACCCTAGTGTAGAAACCCTTGCTTTGTTCAGGTACTTGTAGAGATGACCGTGAGGCTTCTGATGATGCACTTTGAATTATTGAAACCGCTAATTTACAGTGTTCTGAGAGAGAGAGAGAGAGAGAGAGAGAGAGAGAGAGAGAGAGAGAGAGAGAGAGAGAGAGAGAGAGAGAGAGAGAGCACAAACTCAAACTTGTTTTGTTCAGGTACTTGTAGAGATGACCGCGAGGCTTGTGATGATGCACTTTGAAACTGCTAATTTACGTTGTTCTGAGAGAGAGAGAACGAACGAACGAATGAATGAACAATTTTTTTTATTAACGAGGGTAATGGAATAAGTACAATACTTTTTTTTCATCCAGCCCTTGGGCAAAAGAGAGAGAGAGAGAGAGAGAGAGAGAGAGAGAGAGAGAGAGAGAGAGAGAGAGAGAGAGAGAGAGAGAGAGAAATATAATATTAATTATCACGCCTGCTTCTGCATAAGATTTGATAGTATGAATTTGTATGCACCTGAACACCAATAGCTAATTTGACTGCTTTCCTAGCCATGCTTTGCTATTTCTTTAGGAGAGTGTTTGGAGCAGGAAAATATCCTTCTTGACTGTAAAGCAACTTTGATCTGACTAAAAATCTTGATAGATGACATAACCTTTTTCCTTTACCCCTTGTAACAATGTAAAAAGGCATTCTATTGTTAAATTGTTCATTGTCCTGTTGGTACATTTGTGTATATTACTATTAGTAATTATATAGATTTGTTGTTGACACAGTCACGGAAAAAAGAGAAAGAAAAAGAGAGAAAAAAAATGCTCTGCAGTCACATGTTCACAGCTCCCCACCCAAAATTAAAACAAAAACAACAACAAAGAAATAAAAGAACAAGAAGCAGAAGAAAAGTCTGCCCCCCAAAAAACAACAACAATAACAACAAGAACAAAACAAAACATTAAAAAAAGAAGAAAAAGTTTCAGGTAATGAGAGAGAGAGAGAGAGAGAGAGAGAGAGAGAGAGAGAGAGAGAGAGAGAGAGAGAGAGAGAGAGAGAGAGATAAGATAAGATAATACTTTATTACACAGGGATAAAGAGAGAGAGAGAGAGAGAGAGAGAGGAGAGAGAGAGAGAGGAGGAGAGAGAGAGAGAGAGAGAGAGAGAGAGAGAGAGAGACACACACACACACAGAGACAGACAGACAGACAGAGACAGAGGGTAAACTACAGAAGTAAGTAGGTGGTCACTCTTTTCCTTCTAAAAAAGTTATATACCCCCCCCCCCCCCCCCCCAGTCCATTACCTTCCAGCACTCTCTCAGAGAGAGTATATATATATATATATATATAATATATATATATATATATATACCTTTTGTTTGTTATTGTTGTGATTCCAAAAATAATAATTTGAATCAGCTTAAATAAAACAGTTGATCAGATGGGATTACCATTATAAGAATGGGTAAAAAAAAAATTAATTTATATATATATATATATATAGATATATATATATATAATATAAAAAAAAATATATATATAATTTGACCATAGGATGTGCCTAACCAATGTACCACCTCTCATCTTGGGCCAGGGACTGCAGAGCCAGATAGTTTATCAGGAGTTTTAACATTAAAGGATTCCCTTACACAGTCAGGATGGCATTTATGTGACTACACACTGGTGTGACTTAGTAAAAAAAAAAAGAAGTTTAATTACAAGCCCTCAGACTCAATCTCTCACTCTCAGTGAGAACAAAGACTCTCTGGGGTTTGTAGTTTTAATGACCACAGGTGTTGCCAGAGTATCAGCTGCCTCTTAATCCTCCCCAAGGGCAAAAACAAGCAAGAGGAAGTATCCAGGAGTTGAAAATTACAGACTTTTCCTGCCTAAACTACAATCCTTGTAAAGTAAAGTTTTCGAGTTCGAGTTTGAGTTCTCAGTATACATGTACACGTATGTATATAATTATATGTGTACATGTTCTCAACATACTATATCTCATTGTATCCTTAGTTAATAGTAGTTTCCCTCATGGGCGAGGGCTGGATGTAAAAAGACCTGAAGTTTTCTCCATTACCCTTGTAAAAAGTAAAGTTTTATTCTCTCTCTCAATTGTTACCTGAAACTTTTAAACAGAGTTGGTGGTTGTTGTTTTCTTTTGTTATTGTTTGTTTTTGTTTTTTTGTTTTTTTTGGGGGGGGGGGGGGGGGGGAGATCTCTCTCTTGGGTCTCTGAGTCTAACCTCTCTTTCTAAGTCTCTGTGTCTGAGAATGTTATATATATATCTCAGATCTCTCTCTCTCTCTCTCACAGTCTCTGTGTCTGGTATCTTACTCTCTTTCTTTCACTTTCTCTCTCTTTCTCTCTCTCTCACACACACACACACACACACACACACACACACACACACACACACAACACACAGGAAACCAGGGGCTGGATAATCCCCAAACCATACCCATGCATTACATGCAAAATGCCCAGGTTTACTACAGTACAGATCTATACATAACCAGTGTACCACACCCCCACCCCTCCCCTCCCTCTTCCAAGGACTGCAGTGCCAGATAGTGTATCAGGAGTTGCAATGATTCCCCTGACACTCAGGGCTGCTGGCACCTGTGCTCCCACTCCCAGCTCTCACAGTACTTAATGAATGCAAATGAGAAACCAACCAGGCCAGCAGACACCTCTAGTTTACAGCAACACTGCCAACAAGGAGAGCTCTAACTTCTAAGGGTGCACTCTAAACTAGTAAAACTAAAAGGTGTTCCCTGGAAGTGGTACGCTGCGAACAGACAGATATTACTGTTACCAATAGTTCATTATAGTCAGTAATTTACCTCCAAAATCATATGTATGCATACAAAAAGTATTAAAAACTGTGAAAGGAAGAAGAAGAAAATCTTGACAGGTTCCAGAACAAGCATGTGTGTACATTAATAGCATTACACAGGCATGCATGCATGCGTGTGTGTGTGTGTGTGTGTGTGTGTGTGTGTGTGTGTGTGTGTGTGTGTGTGTGTGTGTGTGTGCAGGCATGTATAAAAACTATAAGTTAAACTGATCCATAACTGAACACAACCCACAAACATATATATATCACACTTAATCACAGATACGACTAGTAAAAAACAAAACAAAACAAAACTATGGTTTACAACCCCATATTCTTTAACACAAAGACACACATTCTTTAGCATGAGTTACACTTAATACAACAGACTTAACGAGTCAATACAATTTGTATACAGTCAACCCTAAATGCATTTGGGTCAGGAGCAGCCACCACTAGTTTACCTTATGTCATATACTTATTACAGCACCTGGCAAAGCCTAATCCTAAGACCTCCACAGGCAAAGACCATGGAAAGGGTTAAGCTCCCTACGCATTACAGTTACTTACTGTACCTAGTGTAATCCCTGAATTGTAACATAATGCACGCAGCTTATTCTCTGGCTGTGACAGAGAAGCTTCCCAGTTGATCAGTAAACCAGTGACCATGCTAGACATTGTTGAAACTGGTGTGATGTAGAACTACAAGGTAGCAAAAGTTGTTCAGGGAAACTGGTCAGTCACTGTAACCAGTCACATACACTGCCATCTGTAATATACTAAGTACTACTAGTAACTAGAGCTCTACTAGCAAATACCCTGTTCCCTTCTCTGTTTTGGACACACATGCACACACACAAACATGCACATGCACACTCACACACACACACACACACACACACACACACACACACACACACACACACACACACACCTCTCAGTCCACACACTCTCTCTGCGTGCTGTGTTTGTTGAAATATTTTTTCAGAAGCAATCAAGCAACCTTCCTTGTCTAGAACACACACACACACACACACACACACACACACACACACAACACACACAGTACACACACATACACACACTCTCTCTCTCTCTCTGTGCTGCATTTATACAGATTTTTCTTTTCAGAACGAATCAAGCACAATAACAGCCAGTACACCTGACGGACTGCTGTTTTTGTTTCTGATATTTGTTGATCTTAACCAGTAAAATACCAGAAGTTATTGGTTAACATGAACCCCATAAACTGATCATGGTACATGTATGTTTTAAAACCAACTAGTGCAACATTATGCCTTATGGAGAAAAAGCTCCCTTTTTTTTTTTTTAAGGATAGTCCCTGAATTTTTGGAAAAACAGCAAACTTTTGTTTTATAATTTGATTTAGCAGAAATGTTGTGACTTCTGTGGGGTTGAATTGTTTTAAAGAAAAGTGATCACCCCAAAAAGAGAAGAAGCTTCACATTTTTAGGATAGTCCCTGAATTTTCAGAAATTTGATTTAGCAGAATTGCTGTGACTTCTGGGGGGTTGAACTGCTTTAAAGAAAAGTGATTACCCCCCAAAAGAAAAGTTGTTTCACCAAGCCCAGTAAAGTGGTAAAAAAAAAAAAGAAACAGGAAAGAATGCTGTGACTCCATTTTTGGCTCAACTTTTTTTTTAGGGGGGAAGGGGGGAGAAAAACTAGCCCAGTACCTGGTGATTTTCTGGTTTATTAAACATTTCTGCCACTGTCTCTCTCTAGGTCATTTGATTCCACCCGTTATATGTTATATAAATATGTGTGTGTGTTTGTGTGTGTGTTTTGGTGTGTGTGTGTGTGTGTGTGTGTGTGTGTGTGTGTGTGTGTGTGTGTGTGTGTGTGAGTGCATGCATGTGTGCATGTGTGCATGCATGCATGCGTGTGTTGGGGGAGGTGTGGGGAGTCAAGAGGGGTGTTTTCTCAGGGTCCAATGTGATATAATTTGTGTTATGGAATTTGGACAGTATGTCTGCTATAATGAAGTCAATTACGTGTGTGGCAAATAATAAATAATTTGCCCCAGACATCTTTTTACGTTTCTAAATTAATGAGCTGTTAGCAGAACAGGAATTACCCTGTGAGGGGTGATTTTGACTCAACTTCACTTGAAATCTGACATATGGATCAAACAGTAGGAACTTGGACAGCTGCTGGGAGGTCAAATGAGGTCAATGAAACCTATGATGAAAGATAAACAAGCCCCAGAACAGATGAGAAGCCACACTATTTTTAGTTTCACATCAATTACAAAATTTACAACCACTTGTTGAAACCATCTCCTTTCCCTCACCAATTAGCATCTGACACCCCTCTTAATAATAATAACAATAATTTAAAAAAGAAAAGAAAAAAGAGAGGAATTTATTGAGTGCTTTTAGAGACTCAAAGTGCTTTACACAACTTAAAAACATAAAACACACAAATACTCACATGTATACAAAACAATGGTACAAACAAAACAAAACAAACAACAACAACAACAACAAAAACAAAAAAAGACCCCCCCTCCCAAAAAAGAAGAAGAAGAAGAAGAGGCTTTACAAGTTTTCAAAAAGGTCAGTTTTAAAGACTAGCTTCAAGGCAGTGATAGAAGAGCTGTGATTTAGAGTGAAAGAGAGAAAATTCAATATCTGTGCAGCAGAGAATCGATTAGTATCACTGGTCAAAATACTATTTGAAGAGGTACGTTTTAAGGCTAATCTTGAAGGAACGGAAGGAATGTGATGGAGAGCGAAAGGAAGAGAATCCCTGATTTGTGCAGCAGAGACGTAGAAGGCACAGCCATCTTTAATCTGCTTTAACTTTAAGACTGCTTTTGCTTGGTTTGAAACAGTTTCCTTCAAACTTCCCAACAAAAGGACCACACTCCTATGATCTAGGCCGCTGACAGCTTGGCCGTTAAAAATCAGTTATCTATCAGTTTGCCACTTTTGCCTGATTTATTTTAAAGAAACCGTCCTTCAGATTTCCACACTGAATGAACCCCTCACCTGTAAAGGACCACACTCCTCTCATTTTTTTTTTAGACCACTTAAAAACTGGGCATTAAAAGTCAGCTGTCTATCAGTTACAGTATCACTATCACAGTACCTTTTTTTAATTTCTGTTCTGTATTCCCAAGACGGAGACAAAAAGAAGCAGCTAGCAACCCTTGACACAGTGAGTCTCTCTCTCTCTCTGTCCCACCCCCTCCATGTTTTATTCCAGGTTTTGTGCGACTTACAGCAGTATTGTAGTTCTAGTAGTGCTTACAATAAACTAGTCATAAGCAAAAAGAGTTCATAAACTATCATTGGCGGGAGCTGCCACAAGTATCATTTTTGGTGTGACAAAACTTTTGTCGCAACAAAACATGTCTTTTGCTGCGACAAAAGTATGCTTGCCATGACAAAACTTGTCGTGACAAAATGATGTTTGCTGTGACAAAAGTTTTGTCATGACAAGCATACTTTTGTCGCTGGACAGGCATACTTTTGTCGTGACAGAAGACGTGTTTTGTCGCGACAAAAATGATACCTTCTGGCAGATCCTGCCAGTGATAATAAACACCATCACAGTACAGTCTACCAATTTTGTTTGAGTTAAACTTAAAGGAATGGTTTCGTTCAAATTCCCATATTAAATGAACACCTCACTATTAGGAACCCCTCCCTCCCTCCTCTTTAAGACCACTCTTACTTTCAACAGTTTTCTCCAAATTTCCATACAGTACTTAACGAACCCATAATCTCCTCTTTTAAGTACAAAGACTGCTTTTGTTTGATTTTATGCGTGGCCTTAACTTTTTTTTGTTCTTTCATGGTATAGATACTGTTCGTTTTATGTGCAGTATAACAACCTGAAAAAAATGCAGAAAATTCAATAATATCAGACATTAAGATTTTCTTGTCATCATCACCTCAGTCTTTGATCAAAAATGTCAAAACAGTCTATTACATGATACATGTTTTACATTTGAGCTATAGCAGATGGGTTCCACTGTACCACAGAAAATGCCTTGCAACCCAGCTCACAGTAACTCAAGTGAGGTGAGGTTAGTCAGTGTGTACAAATCTATCAATGCCAGACATGTACTGTGGCTCCCTCCTCCACCTACCCTCCCCCTCCCCTCCCTCCCCACCCACCCACTTCCCACAAAGTACAAACATCTGTGAAAACACAACACCCACTGGAAGAGTACCCCAAAACCATTTACCTGAGGGAAAAGTCTGATGTACAGAGAGACTATATAAATGCACAACTTGCTTTGTTCTGGCAATACCAAAACTTACCAATACCATACAGAAGCATGTGGCTGTCTATGGCCCAGTGTGTCCAAATCTGAACCCTGATGGCCCAACGTGTCCAAACCTTAAAGGCCCAGAGTGTCCAAACCCTAACCCTAACGGCCCAAAGTGTCTAAACCCTAACCCTAACAGCCCAGCGTGTCCAAACCCTAATGGCCCAGTGTCCAAACCCTAACCCTTAGGGTCCAACGTGTCCAAACCTAACCCCAATGGTCCAAACCCTAACCCTAATGGCCCAATGTGTCAAACTGGGTCACGGACACATCAGTTTAACTTTAAGGGCGCATTGAGCATACACCATACAGGAAGGTTTGATTTTTCTTTTGAACTGCTGTTGCAGTGAGCATACACCACACACGAAGGTTCGATTCTTCTTTTGAAACTGAACTGCAGATACATCGAGCAGACACCATACAGCATGGTTTGAATCTCCTTTTTGAACTGCAGTCTATTACTAGCATTACTAGATTTATACTACATTACTAATACTAGACACTAGTAATGACTAACGGGCTCTGAAGAACACAGGTCTAGTTGTTTAGGAACCTAGCTACAATTACAAATAAGTTCCACATAAATAAAACGTTAATTAACAGATCTGTGTGGCATTTAGGGTTTGGGGCTTTTTCCCCCCTCCCCCCTCTGTGAGTGATAAGACACCTGCTGTTGATTACCTGTTAGAATCATTGCAGGCTTGCTGTGTTCCCTAACTCTCATCAGGCTTCCAATTTTCCATTATTATTATGCTGCCAGCTGCAAGATGTGGCACTGGTAGTGGTACCCCGCTGCTACAGCAGTAAAAGCAATGAAGTACACTGGATCTTGAAGCTGAATAATGATCACTGTGTTCAGACTGTTGGCAGGTACTGAACGCATGATTATTTATTCCATTTATTGCATTTTGTTGTTGTTGTTTTTTGGGGTCATAGCTCATTCAGGACTACAGCCTGTCTCACTGTCCCAGAGTCTGTCCTGCCACTCAGCCAGCCAACCTGGTGGGGGGGGGGGGGGGGGGGGAGAGAGAGAGAGAGAGAGAGAGAGAGGAGAGAGAGAGAAGAGAGAGAGGAGAGAGAGAGAGAGAGAGAGACCTGGTGGCAGAGAGAAGAGAGAGAGAGAGAGAGAGAGAGGAGAGAGAGAGGAGAGAGAGAGAGAGAGAGAGAGAGAAACCTGGCTGGCACTAGTGGCAGAGAAGAGAGAGAGAGAGAGAGAGAGAGAGAGAGAGAGAGAGAGAGAGAGAGAGAGAGAGAGAGAACCTGGCTGGCACTAGTGGAGAGAGAGAGAGAGAGAGAGAGAGAGAGAGAGAGAGAGAGAGAGAGAGAGAGAGAGAGAGACTGGTGGAGAGAGAGAGGAGACGGAAGAGAGAGAGAGAGAGAAGAGAGAGAGAGAGAGAAGAGATGGAGAGAGAGAGAGAGAGGAGAGAGAGAGAACTGGTGGAGAGAGAGAGAGAGAGAGAGAGAGAGAGAGAGAGAGAAGAGAGAGAGAGAGAGAGAGAGAGAGAGAGAACCTGGCTGGCAGAGGAGAGAGAGAGAGAGAGAGAGAGAAGAGAGAGAGAGAGAGAGAGAGAGAGAGAGAGAGAGAGAGAACCTGAGCTGGCAGAGAGAGAGAGAGGAGAGAGAGAGAGAGAGAAGAGAGAGAGAGAGAGAGAGAGAGAGAGAGAGAGAGAGAGAGAGAGAGAACCTGGCTGGCACAGAGAGAGAGAGAGAGAGAGAGAGAGAGAGAGAGAGAGAGAGAGAGAGAGAGAGAGAGAGAGAGAGAAGGGCACAGTGGCAGAGAGAGAGAGAGAAGAGAGAGAGAAGAGAGAGAAGAGAGAGAGAGAGAGAGAGAGAGAGAGAGAGAGAGAGAGAGAGAGAGAGAGAGAGAGAGAACCTGGATGGCACTAGTGGCAGAGAGAGAGAGAGAGAGAGAGGAGAGAGAGAGAGAGAGAGAGAGAGGAGAGAGAGAGAGAGAGAGAGAGAGAGAGAGAGAGAGAGAACCTGGCACTAGGGCAGAGAGAGAGAGAGAGAGAGAGAGAGAGAGAGAGAGAGAGAGAGAGAGAGAGAGAGAGAGAGGGGAGAGAACAATGAGAGTGGAGTAACCAGGCTGGAGAAAGATAGGGTGAGACAGAGATAGAAGGAGAGTAGAGAAGGGAGAACTTTGCTCGCCTGACTTGAGACAGAAGAGAAGGAGCTTGGAGAGCATGGAGAGATGAGAGAAATCCTACAGTTTGACTCATCGTGGACGAAGATGAGCTGCTGACTTAAACTGTGAAAGGTGAGCTTTGCCGCCTTGATCTTTTGGACAGGAAAGGCCTTGGGACGATGAGTGATGGAAACACACGTGAAAAAAAAAATCCTGATGACAGCCCCTGTTTTCTGGTCTTTGTGCTGTGTGGGTGCCTGCATACATGTGACGATGTGTGCAGGCTATAAAGGAAAGCTGCTTCAGTGATTAAGCAACTGAATTTGAAAATGTATGCCCCCCCCCCACTCACACACACACACACACATTATGCACACACACACAGTGACACACACACACACCAAAAAAAAACAAAAAAAAACATACACACACACACACACACACACACATACTCACAGAGCAAATAACAAGTCAACAAATTAAAGTGTGAACAAAAATGGGAAAACTAAAGGAAACAGAGGATCAGTAAGTTGTTTGGTCCAGTTTCAACAACTGACACAAGTAACAAAATTTAATAAACGGTGAAACAGACTGAGAAGTGAGATTGAGAACAAATCTTATCTTCTAAAATTCACAAGTTTCATGATGCAAACCATCTACTCTACTACTACTAGTACTAGACTTAATACTAAGTACTACTAGCTACAGACTGTAGTGTTACAGTGCAGGCATACACTGATACAGGCATCAAATTCACTCCACAAACCACAATAGCACAAATGTGTAATGTATGATTATTTATAATATAAAAATTAATTATGACTAATGAGCACAATGGTGTAGTAATGAAATAACAATAAAACAATCTTGCCCCCCCCCCCCTCCAAGACACATAAAGTACACTCTAGCAAAAATGAAAACCTGCGGAGTGTGATAAACATTATACTATGGATGTGACATATATTCTCACACAACATGGTGACACACCTTCCCTCACAAGTCAAACATTAGATTTAGAGAATAAATTGCTTATTTGTTATAAATACCCATACCCACTAATTAACAAATTATAGCTGCAGCTGTGCTAGACACAGTAGTATGGGACTATGACTAGTAAGAGTATTCATGAGTATGAATCACTACATAACAGCAAAAGACAGCAGCAGCACTAGGCGACACTCCATGACTCAGATCTAGATCAATCAATATTTGAGACTGTAGATGAATGAATCAACGGAGCCATTCCCAACACTAGTTGAGCTAGAAGCCTGTAATTTTTGTAAATTTATAATTATAGATGTGTCCAAGCAGTTTAGAATTAGACTATGTCATGTACATGATGGTTTGTGTGTGTGAATCTGAATGTGTAACTAAAAATATGCATAATTAATTATTCTTTATTGTGTACTTCTGAACTTAGTTAAACTCAAGCACTGGACTTCATGGAACAAATGTCTTTGTCAACCTTCCCCATGCAAAGGCACCATTAAACTATTAACAGCAAGCCATGCTACCCAGTTAACACTAATGATGTCACACAATGACTTTAAATGAATATTGAGACAGTGACTGTGTGAATGTGATGACAGTTCTGATGTCATACCAGTCTGAAACCACCCCAAATCCCTATCTAGAAAACAAAATAAAACTGTCAGGCTTTTACTTTTAGTTTCACGCGCCAAAAATAATCTGATCTGAGTAAACAGTCTGACATTTTTTATGCCTGTTGTATTTATGTATGCATGTACGTGTATCCTTACATGTACCATACAAATCCTGTGCACATGCAGTGTGTGATACACTCATACAGCAAGTCCTACAAGTACAACCCTTGCTATGAACTCTGTTCTGTTCTCGGTACACACAACCCTACTCAGCTTAGTATCAGGACGGAAACTACAACAGATCTTTCTCATTGTTTCTGTGTTTGAGTGGGCGGTCTTGGCTAACACACACATCTGCACGTTCTGCCAAACCTATGTGACCTTTGACATACTTCATGCATAACAATAGGGTTACACAGCTAATACCTGTAGGGGTGTAAGCTACGGGAGTTGATTCGAAAAGGACACCATTTATTTCCCACAGTATCGGATTCTGTCATGTCAGTTAATAAGGCAGTTCATTTATAAGCCACAACACGTAGTTCCTAAAATTTTAACGGAATCAGAAATAGGTAAACACTTTAAAAGAACTGACAAGGACCAGGTGCGTTAGCTTAGACACCGTTGCCCAACCTCATGAGGTCAGAAGGTGACCGAATCTACAGGAAAACTTCCGTGCTAAGCTAACTTGTGTACACACATCAGATGACTTGTTTAAACCATGCGCTAACTCAGCAACCATCTCGCAATTTGTTTCCGTCAGATAAATTCGACTTGAGCCAGCTAGCACAGGCCAAACACACGCACACTTGAAGAAGGGGGAACTTACTGTGCTTGACAAAGGTAGTCAAGTGCCCAATGCAAACTTTCGCCTTCAATTTCCGACGGCTCCAGCATGTATGAAACATGCCGGACAGGGAGGTTATTCTCTCCTGGTGAATGTGCCACTACATCACGACAAAAAGTCTCCAGGAATCGTTTAAAGGACGATATTTCATTCTCATTGGGATCATCCATCCCTGTGACAAGCTTCGTGCACCATTCTAAAGCAACTGGATTTTCTGTGCTCAGCAATCCGTGACGTCATAGAAACATGTGTCTGCTCCACTTCCCGCGGTATTTTTTGACAACGTTTGTGTGGGTGTTGACGTAAATTGTGTAGACTTTTTGTCGTGTGTACTTGATGATAGTGTTGTGGTGATGCAACACAGACAGATCAGGCAATATCGACTTTTAGCCTCGTCGGTTCGCGGTCTTCAAATGGTATGAAAATGCGCGTGCGCGCGTGTGTTTGTGAGTATGTGTGTGTGACTGTGAGCGTGTGGGCAATATCCACTTTTAGCCTCGTCGGTTCGCTATCCTCAAATGGTTTGAGGATGCATGTGTGCGTGTGCTTGTGTATAATACTGGCATAGTACGGAATGAACTGATATGTGGATATGCTAACGTAGTGCATACTTCAAGTTCATTCCGTACTCACACACACACACACACACACACACGCACGCACGCACGCACGCACGCAAACACACACACACACAAGAAACAAACAAAAACACACACACACATTCTCATACCATTCGAGGACAGCGTACCGACGGGGCTAAAAGTGGACATTGCCTATAATCTCCCTCTCCCCCCACC
Source organism: Alviniconcha marisindica (assembly GCA_018857735.1). NCBI lineage: Eukaryota > Metazoa > Mollusca > Gastropoda > Provannidae > Alviniconcha > Alviniconcha marisindica. The sequence goes on along the minus strand of JABMCL010001577.1, from coordinate 128,285 downwards.
TCCATACCCCTTCCTCCCTTCTCCCCGTCCCTAATAAGCCTCATGGTTTCTGTGGACGTTAAGCACCATGTTTACTTGTAAACGGAATGAGCTTGAACTAGTTGAAGTGTACACTGATCACTGCTGACATATTTATAATTATGGAACTATCCACATGAATATAATCAGTTCATTCTGTACTATGCCCATGTGTACATGCATGTATACACAATCACACATACACACACACACACACACACACACACACACACACACACACACACACACACACACACACCACACACACATTCTCATACCATTTGAGCACTGAACCCTCAGTGTTGATGTTACACTAAATGCAAGAAGAACATCAACTGCAAAATGAAATGGCTAAGACATTTTCAGTTTCATAGTGAATTTCTCTGTTCATATGATTTGTTTAATTTAAAATTAAAAGTCAGAATCAAATTTAAAAAGTTGCACACCACACTTGTCACACACACACACACACACACACACACACACACACACACACACACACACACAATTTAAAAAAAATAGTATAATTTATTTTAGTTTTTATTATAAAAAAAAATTAAAACTGAATTTCAATGTTTATTTGCTTTGTTTTGTTTGAGTTTGATTACAAAAATAATAATAATAAATAATAATAATAATATACATTTATCATGTGCTGATCAATGCCCTGAGCAGTCACATGATACATATTATTATTAAGTAAATTAACCTAAATATGATATTATATATATATATATATATATATATATATATATATATATATATATATATATACACATGTGGAGCACAGTCCCACCAAAACAACCCACACAAAGCACCATACGGAAAGACAAACAACCCCCTCAACACACACACACCAACAACAACAAAACAACAAAACAACAATGAATTCAAATGTGTATGACACAGATCTGTATTATTCTTACATCATACATGCGCGCACATGTGTGTGCGCACGCATGAGCAGTATCTAAGGTCTTGTGACAGTGAATTCCAAATGTGGGGGCCAAAGCAAGAGAAGGTGCGAAAACCATCAGTTTAGAAAGTTGTATATTATGTCCATTGACAGTGACACAGTGACATAATCATTACACATACACATGTATACAAGCAAGCAGTCACACACACACACACACACACACACACACACACACACACACACACACACACACACACACACACACACACACACGCACAGATCTATGTATAATACAGATATATGGTGACAATACGTAGAACTAGAAGACTAGAACACTCAAACTAAAGGCAGATGCACAGATTTAGAATAAGCCATATAAAAAGAAATATATATATATATATATATAATAAATTTATATAAATATTTTTTTTCATGCAGTATATTCACACACAAATGACAATACAAACCATCAATAATTAGACTATTAGTAATTAGTATTACATACATTATATAAAAATGATATGTTTTTCAAACAAAAATCACACATACTACTAATACTAATAGTAATACAGACACTGACACACATGACCCCTTTTCTCCAATATTAGTTAGTGTTATTATCTGTAATATCATTACTGGTCCCATTCCTAGGTTGTTGATTTATTAAATGTTTTAATAAATAAATGTTTATCTGCTTTGTTGCTCATTAAGACTTAAAAAAATAAAAAATACTTCATGCTCATTAAGACATTAATAACTTTAGATAATGTATTCCAATTTCATCAGCTTTGCGGACACTGAAATGAGTGGAACTGGAAGCTGAAGAAAGTTGAAACGCTAACAGCAGTCCAACGCATGAGACAGGCATGCATCAGACCATGGCGGAAAGGAGCAGATAACCCAGCAGCCAACCAACCATGGCGTCTATCTCTGGGAGCGGGATAGCGATGCACTCACAGCGGGACTTGCTCACCTTTCCCTTAGCCCCGTCTGTCCGGGCCAAACTGACTTCAGCAGGATTCATCACTGTGGCTGATCTACACAATGTTAAGCCATCCGAGCTTAGCAAGGGTGAGTTATTTGTTATTTACCTTCAAGAATCAAGACTTTAAAAAACACCAACACCAAATTAACATGTTTTTATTCAGGTTTTCTATTTACTTTCATTTAAAGTTCATTGCATCTTGGGAAATCAGCATCGTCAATGCTGACATGTGTTATTTTAACATGGTAATTAACCTTATGTTGTACCTTTTCAAGATTTAGTTAGCTTAAGCAGTTACTGTAATTAAACTTTAAAAAAAGTTGTAGTCACTAAGTTAATGATGATGGAAAAAATTATGTGTAACCATGAGAGAGAGAGAGAGAGAGAGAGAGAGAGAGAGAGAGAGAGAGAGAGAGAGAGAGAGAGATTAATATACAGGTTGTGTGTGTGTGTGTGTGTGCGCGCGCATGTGTGCGTGTGTGTGTGTGTAGCCTACAGAGAGAGAGAGAGAGAGAGAGAGAGAGAGAGAGAGAGAGAGAGAGAGAGAGAGAGAGGTGTGTTTGTGTGTGAGTGTGTGTGTGTAGCCATCACAGAGAGAGAGAGAGAGAGAGAGAGAGAGAGAGAGAGAGAGAGAGAGAGAGAGAATAATGTACAGGTATACAGGTGTGTGTGTGTGTGTGTGTGTGTGTGTGTGTGTGTGTGGTGTGTGTGTGTGTGTGTGTGTGTGTGTGTGTAACTGCTTCACTGCCACAACTCCACAGATCTTCAAGAATTGATTCCTTGTTACGAACCACCATGTTCTCTTAGTCTTAATTCGATCATCTTCACAGTCTCGCTTTCAGTTTCACATTCCAAGTGTAGATTAAAAGCATACCAAAGAGCTGTCTGGCTTCAGGGCTTTCTCCAAATCCAACTCTGTCCCTAGGCTCTGGAATTTCCATCACTTTTCTGGATGTAAATTGTAGCTGATGGAGTTCTTCACAAATTGAATTCTAAAGATTGTTGGGCAATTTTTTAAAGCAGTTAAACCAAAAATTGAACATTACTTTCAGTTCTGGGGCGCAGGGAATGTTTTAAAGCTAGTCACTGATAGATTTATACTAGACTAGTGATGGTGATCAATACTAATTACTAGTATCAGTACTGTCACGACAAGGTTTCATTGGTGATTAAAAAACGAGAAGGAAATGTTTTACTTTTAGACAGTTAAGATAAGAAGATTCTGGATTGTCTTAATTTAAAGAATGAACAAGACAAATGTGAGATGATGTGCTGTTGTGTGTGTGTGTGTGTGTGTTTGTGTCCATGCATGCGTCATTGCATGTGTGTTTGTGTGTGTCATTGTGAGTGTGTGTTTGTGTTTCAGAGGCAGGCATCAGTCCTGAAGATGCTCTTGAAGTCTTGAAAATTGTCTCTGGGGAAGGTTGGACAGTTGCACCCAGTCAAAGCGCTTGGGAACTGTTGCAGCAAGAACAAAGCTTGCCAAGCATTGTAACATTCTGCGCTAAATTGGACGAGGTGCTGGGAGGGGGCATTGCTCTTCGAAAGGTCACGGAGATTTGCGGAGCACCAGGGATCGGGAAAACACAAATGGGGTATGACTCAGAGAGTTGATGTAAAATTGTAATGTCAAGTTTTGGCCCTGCAGATATTTTCGATTTATTTTCATGCCTGACTAGTCTGCTAGTTATGAAGTTATTAGTTAGATTTAAAAACCTGATTGAAGCATTTTACGGTCGTGAATAGACTCCTAGCCCTAGTGTCATATCTGTGTTTGTAATTGTAGGGAAACGGGGGTGAGGGAAGCAGGTTGGAAGCATGAATGAAAAGTCACAAGTCAGAGGTTGCTAGAACATAACTTTTATTTACACCAACCAGGAAACAGTGTAGGCTGTCCCCTGAATCAGACACATTGGTGCCCAGTCATCAGCTCAAACTAAACGATGACCTGCTTCTGCAGGGACTCTGGGGGAAAGAGGATGTGGCAGTTGGTTGAGTGTTGCTTTACGTCCACAGAAACTATAGGCTTGTTAAGGACGGGGGCCCAGGACGGCCACCTCAACTTTCACACAGCTCCTGAGCTCTGATTGATCGATAGTTGGTTGAGTGTTGCTTTATGTCCACAGAAACTATAGGCTTGTTAAGGACGGGAGCCCAGGACGGCCACCTCAACTTTCACACAGCTCCTGAGCTCTGTAAGGACGAGGCAGGCCCAGTGTGCAAGTTTTAACACTTCAGATAATTAGGACCATAAAACTCCCGCCCAATCGAAAACAGAGAAAGGACGACAGGAAAAAAAGAAGGTTAAAGGGTCATGGCCCGGACACACACAATACACTCGGTTACATAATGTTTTAGTGCTTACCTATCATGATGCAACGTTGTAAAATAATATTTATAAAGCGCCTACCCCTAACGTGAGCCCGAAGCGCACAATGCAAAAAAACAGCAGCACATAGCACAGCGCTGATTCATTTAGTGCAAAATACTGACGCTGTGACAGCATGGTATTTTTCAGCTGCTGGGGGGCCAGTTAAGTTTGTGGTTCGTTGGTACCCACTGAAAAGTTTCAGGAAATGTCGAGCCCTGTTGCGTTGTGTTGGGGTGTGACTGTGAGTTACCAGTGGTCAAGCTATGTTGCGTTAAAACTATGTAAACAACAACAACAAAACTCTTCCAAACTCTGGACAACAAAACAGCATCACAAAACAGCTGAACCAAAAGCAGATAAGAATCCTACATCTCATTTTTCGCTGTTTAACTGTTAAGTTTTGCTTTGTAGCTTGAAAAAGGGATTTACCGTGAAAATTTTGCAGGTTGTGCTTTGTCATAATAAATAGCGTTCTTTTTAACCTTTTATGTGTTTGGATAGATCTATGCAAAAAATGTCTGATGTTTGTTGAAACTCCATTGCACACGAATCAGTCCCCTAGTATAAATTAATTTCTCTCAGCATTATGAAACACTTGTAATTTTAAATCTCGTTTTGGGTACAGCATTCAGCTTGCTGTGGATGTGAGCATTCCTGAAGAACTTGGTGGCGCTGGTGGTGAGGCAGTCTACATAGACACGGAAGGGAGTTTTATCATCGAGCGTGTTGTTGACATTGCCAAGGCGACTGCAGATCATTGTTGTCGCATGGCTTTGAGAGTTGAAGGTGATTATGCTGTTGGTGCTTTTTCTAGCCTCTTATTAATATATTAGGGAAACCTTTTTCTACTTGCTTAAAATTTATTTAAAAAAAAAATTGGGGGTGGGGGGGGGGAGGAGGGAGGGGGGCAGGTCAGGGAGGTTAGGCATGTGTGTGTGCGTGCATGTGTGTGTGTGTGTGTGTGTGTGTGTGTGTGTGTGTGTGTGTGTGTGTCTGTGTGTGTGTGTGTGCGTGTGTGTGTGTGTGTGCATGCGTGTGCGTGCATGTGTGTGTGTGTGTGTGTCCATGTGTGCTTGCATGTGTGTAGATGTATTAGAGCACCATGTAAATTTCAAGTTTAATATGTACCTTTTTTCAGTTACATATGACATACGTTCACAATTGTTGTATTGAGTTGGAAAAAAAGAAAAAGAAGCAATTATGTGTTATTGTCTCTGATGGTGTGGTATATGTTTAACCACAAATTTAATTCCTGTGATGAGATGATAAAGTAATCTTGAATCTCGAAGGCCAGTGACAACACAATAATTATAGTTGATAATGCAAACAGGACTTTGGTGTTTGAGATTTTTTGTAAATAATTCATTAGTTGGTTTGGGTAAGATTCTGATAATTTGGCTATAATACCCCAGTGTGGATTGTCCCCCTTTCATGAGCATATTCTGTATAACTTATCATAATGTATATATATTATATATATCATTATAACTCTGAGCTGTCAGTGTCTCCGAATGTTGCATCGTTCCTTTGCCACAGGTGACAGCAAACCTGGGTTACATTGTCATGGTTCATCAGATTTACTGTTGCCCTTGCATTTTACTGTTGTGCAGGTGGGGCAGACATTGGCAACTTCACCACGGAGACCATCCTGGCAGGAATCCACTATTTCCGCTGCCACAACCACACTGAACTGCTTGCCACCGTCCACCTACTGACGTCCTTTGTTCAGAAGCATCCGAAAGTGAGCGGACTGCTTTGTCCCTGGCCCTTTGATGTTGGCCGTTTACTGGTTTGGGCAGAAAGAAAAAGTAAATGTGGTCTCAAAGAGCGGTGCTCTTTTTGTGAGGGGCTCATTTTAGCTAATCCTTTAAGCTGAAACATGAAATAATAAGTAAGTAAACATGGTGCTTAACGTCCACAGAAACCATAAAGCTTATTAGGGATGGGGAGGGGGGGGGGGGTTGTGGGGGGGGGGGGGGGAGATTATATACCTATTGCTACACTGTCACCACCAGAATGACTTCTGCATTAAGATGGGCATCGATGAGAGCCATTTAATTGTTTCATAATTGTGAGGGACAAAGTCACAAGACAATGTCCACAAACCACAACTTTTGAAGAGAAAGGAGAGCCGAAGCAGATTCGAACTGAGGTCCTCTGCTTACCAGCCTAATGCCTTACCGTTAGGCCAAACCGGCTCACTCAAACATAAAACTGATTGATGGTTGGCTTTAACACCCAGTCATCCGTGATGGTTATATCAGGGTGAAAGGGAACAACGTGAAGGGAAGGGACTGTCTCAGTGCAAGACGTTGCTTTAGAATATGGATGTTTTCTTGTAATCATAATAATTGTTATAGATTAGATGGAACAGCTCTAGAGAAATATACTCACCTATATGACGAAACACAAGGAACAGTTAAACACAAGCGCTTTCTGTCTCTCTGTCAAAAGTGCTTGTGTTTAATTGTGCCTTGTGTCTCGTTGTATAGGTGAGTACATTTCTCTAGAGCTGTTCTACTTTGTCAGCCTCACCAGCAGTTGTTCACTCATTCCTTGTTACAGATTACTTGTGGCTTCCCATCTCATAAAAGCTTGGGGCTTTTTTGCTTTTTCCCCTTGAAGGTGAAGTTGGTTGTGGTCGACAGCATTGCCTTCCCGTTCCGTCACAACTTTGATGATTTGTCGCTCCGCACGCGTCTCCTGGCTTCCTTGGCCCAGAGCTGCATCAAACTCGCCATTGACTTTAACCTTGCGGTGAGTCGTGTGTCTTTAATCTTGTGGTGAGTCATGTGACTTTAACATGGTGGTGAGTCATTCAGACTTTAATCTGGCGGTGAGTCATGCAGACTTTTGCGGTGAGTCATGTGACTTTAATCTTGCAATGAATCGTGTGAATTTAATCTGGCAAGGAGTCATGTGACTTTAATCTTGCTGTGAGTCATGTTAAAGGGGAACCAAGCTGAAAACAAACCCAAAACACAGAAAATGTACAACTATTTCCTTCTGCAGACTTCATTTGGTTGTCCTGTATCAATATTTCTACTTTGAATTCAGGCTCTGCAGGGCACTGCCATTATGTTTTGCTTTTGACCAATGAAGGGCAGAAAAAGGTCGGCTTGTGATGTTTTTGATACTTTTGCCCCTCCTGACAGCCTTGTTTATGACATCACTGACTGCTGGGCACAAAATTCCAGCACTTGTGGTTGTGATTTGATGTCTTTCAACCCTCGATTTTCAAACAGGGTGAAGAATTGATCGAAAAATTGATGTGTGTTCACTTTTTATGCCATTGCTATCAATAAGGCCTGTGATGTGCCTTGGGTTCGGTTCCCCTTTAAGTTACTACACTTTAATGGTGTTTCACTTTCGATGCATACCTGTGGAAGCAAAACACACCTGTTACTCTAGGAGACGCAATGCTTAATATATATATATAATGGGTCATTGGTTGCAGTGGGTATTATTTCATTTAGATTTTTTAAGGCAGTGATTTATAGTTGGAGAATAGTCATCATAATATGTCATGCATGATAGGATCACGACAAGTTTAGCCTTTTTTGTGTGTTGTTGTTGTTGTAAAATATTTATGCCACTTCATGACATTGACAATCCCTGTAAATCAGTTGCCTGAAAACTGAATAAACTGCTGTATGGCTGTATGCTGTGTGGTTGTGTGTATGGTTGCATGTGTGTGTGTGGATTTGTGTGTGTGCGTGTAGTTTTGTGTGTGTGTGTGTGTGTGTGTGTGTGTGTTGGAAGTGATGAGACAGACATTGAATGAAGTCTTGTAGTGTATGTATGCATCGTTTATATAATTAGTAAGGTTTCATTGTTCTCTTCTCTATACTTTTGTCAACCCTGTTTTGTGCGCTGGATGCTCATTGCGTGTAGGCACTTTATAGACATTATTTTACATTACAGCAGAGTGTAGTTAGTTCTCTGCATTGTGCTTCAGGTTGTTCTGACCAATCAGATGACGACGCGGTTCAGCCCAGGGTCCAGCGGGTCACGGCTGACCCCAGCTTTGGGCGAGAGCTGGGGACACGCCTGCACAGTGCGTTTGATCCTCTACTGGGAAGACTCACAGCGCCAGGCTTTGCTGTACAAATCTCCATCCCACGGAGAGACCACAGTCCCATTTCAGATTACAGTAAGTCAGCATGCGGTCATGGAGTGAGTGCTCTTTCAGGCGTTTACGCGTGCTGAACGTTTGGTTGATTGATTGACGAACATTTTCATGCAGCGCTCGAGGAGACTCACTACTCTTTTGTCGCACATGATTCCAGATGAGTGATTGTTGCTGTTTATGGTGCATTTTGAATATCCACCGAAGGTGGTTGTTTTTCTATAAATTTGTAAGTTGTGGCTGTAAATCAATGTATATCTTTTGTAGATGTAATGTTTTTGTTTGTGTCCAAAAACAATTAACCATCAAAGGATTTAATCAGCACTCGAAGAACGTTAAAAAAAAATCAAAAAAATATTAATTGCATGAATAAAGAAAACATGGCTGCAAGAAGCTATCTTTCCGAGATATAATGTTTTTGTTTGTGTCCAAAACAATTAACCATCAAGGGAGTTAATCAGCACTCGAAGTTGTAACATTTTTCATAATTTTATTAATTGAATGAATAAAGCAAACATGGCTGTGAGAAGCTCATCTCCCCAGATATAATGTTTTTGTTTGTGTCCACAAACAATTAACCATCAAGGGAGTTAATCAGCACTTGAAGTACGTAACATTTTTTTTCCAGAAAATATTAATTGAATGAATAAAGAAAACATGGCTGCAAGAAGCTATCTCTCCCCCACTATCCCCCACCCCCAAAAAAAGTGCATGGCAGTGCAATGTAGAATCACATTCATTGATCTTGAAATGTATGCTGCCTCATTCAGGAGTCTGACTTAGCGCAGCAGATTTGTGTACATGGCTGCAAGAAGCTATCTCTCCCCCCACTATCCCCCCCCAAAAAAAATAAGGGCATGGCAGTGCAATGTAGAATCACATTCATTGATCTTGAAATGTATGCTGCCTCATTCAAGAGTCTGACTTAGTGCAGCAGATTTGTGTACGTGCTTTGCTACAGACAGGTGACTTGATTTTGTTGCAGACTGGGGGCATACGAGACACACTACCTCGAACGACCCACCCGCATCCCAGCACTTCTGTTGAGGAGGACACCGCTTCAGCTGTCGCAAAGAGACAGAAATTGGAATGACCGTCTTGGACTTTGTGCACGCAAAGCCAGGAATTGATTAGGCAGTCCAAGTGATATATATGTATATATATGTGTATATATATATAAAACACATGTTTTGTTCATGTTGTTGAAAAAACATCAAATGCACAAATGAGAGAGAGAGAGAGAGGAAGGAGAGACAGACAGACAGACAGACAGACAGACAGACAGACAGACACAGACAGACGTAATTAATTTGAATGCCCAATCACCCTGTAGGTCATATCTGGGGGGAAAGAGAGAGCTGGGGTTCCAATGACTGTTGGGATAACGTGCCCTTAATGGACAGGGTCTGTTGTTCTTTGTCCCTTTTTGTTACAACAACGGCTGTTCATTTGCGCGGTGATGTTATGTCTGTTCACATCGAGGTGATATTAAACAAAAACAACAACAACAACAAAAATTATACTAGCTTACCCACAGGACTATGAACAATCAATTTGAAAATGGAATTGATAATATCAGTATTATGACATTAAAATGTGCACAGGAATCCATCTTGGCGATGTTCCATTAATACAGTGTGTTAACAAATAGACAAAACACTGCAGTAAGCCATGCATGAAAGTTACAAATAAATGAAAAATTCAACAATGTAACAATCTCATTCGTGCAGTGTAAGCTACCACACACACACACACACACACACACACACACACACTCTCATGCACACCGGTAAGGCACTGATATTGATATATGAGCTGTTTTGGCTGCAAGGTTGATGAAGTCTAGCCTCACATTGTCAGACCAATCCATCTTAAATGTACTGGCTGCCAAACTGCTGAAACTGCCAGGTTAAAGCAAGGAGAAGTTTGATGTACTTAGTTCTGCCGCTACTCGAGAGACTTACCATCCATTGTGACCTCCGGCCTTTCCTTCACCTCAGTCCTAAGGGTGGGTGGTGCTCATTGGCTGATGGATGAGAGAGAGAGAGAGAGAGAGAGAGAGAGAGAGAGAGAGAGAGAGAGACTTTGTTGCTTCACGTCCACGGAGGCAAGAAGGCCTATTAGGGACGGGGACGAGTGGGGAAAAGGGGGACAGAAGAATGAAACCTCGAAACAGGCGCCAACCCTTAAGACCAGGGCTGCTGTGGACCGCTGCCAGAACAACAGGATGTTAAGGCAGTGTCCGTCCGGCATTGCGACCACCGCACCACGCAATTGCTGTCCCAACTGCTGTGCAGAACAGTCACAAAGACAATGTCCGTAGCTCCGCCATGGGGAGGCTTACGGATGCAGTTCATCCAAATGAAATATAGCATGCTGTATATGGAAAGGACAGGTTAAAACCGATGCTGTGAGCCATTTCAGTCATGCTGGTCAGCTATGCTGATGCACAACCCATTTAAGATCAGGTTCGGATGGTCCTCCTTAACCCTATGGCCAAAATGGTTAGTGTACCAGTGCCTTCAGGGGGCAAGCCACCATGCTAACGGACAGTGGTCTAAAGGTTTTAGAACAGGTTTGGTCCATGTCCCCTACCTGAGCGTTCTCTTGATGGTACCTGTATTTGTTTGGACAGTTACAATATGCAGAGAGAATTTCATGCTGCCAATGTGGATGCTCTTGTTGTTTGAGTATGGTTTTCTTTGATTTGTGGGTGCGTTGAATTTTGGTCAAAATAGAGAGATGTTGAACTTTGATCACAGTGGATGTTGAACGAGTGTGAGGGTTCTTGAGACCCTGCATTTTTGACTTCACGCATGAAACAAACACTGCAGAGGCCAGTTCAGTATTTGACACAAAGGCTGTATTTACACGAAATCACAAAACTGTAAAGTCTCTGTCAATTTTAGCTGCTAAATGGTACCATGATACTGTTTCCATTAAAAACAATCAAGGGAAAAAAAAAAAAAAAAAAAACAATCAAGAAAAAAGAAAATATAAAAGGACAGGTAGCACATGTACATATATATATCCCAACTGAACTCCTCTCATTTCCTTTTCTTGGCGGACTCTTTCCGTGGACTCTTTTTGCCCGTGGATTCCACTGCGTCAATCTTTTTAACAAGGGTTTCTTCCGTGGCCTTGAGCTGCTCCTCCACCGTCAGCTTGACCTTCTTGATCTCCTCTGTCAGGAAGGTCTGTATCATGGCCCTCAGTTCTTTGCGTGCCTCCGACTCTTCTGTGTGAAGTGGAAGAAGAAGGAAAATGGTCAGAAAATGCAGTATTACTGACACTGACAGCTGGAACACAGTTTGATTGATTGATGATGATCGCTTATATAGAGCTATTCTCCGCTCTCTTGAGCAGACTCACTGCGCTCGCATGTGATTCTACATGAGTGACTAGCTTTTTATAGCGCGTTTGTTTTAATATCCACCGAAGTGGTGTACTTATAGTGCTGGCAGGGCTGGTGCCACATGAAACTGCAGCCGTCTCGGCGCATGTTCTGTGTACACCATACAACCATGCTCCATGTCACATCATGCAAAGCCACATATGTAAGGTGTATGCGTGTTTAGCTGTAACCTGCCACCTGCACTTTTGGCAGAATGATCTTTTACATGCTACTGTGGTAACATAGGGGTGGAACGGATACCGAAATAAGAGTCAGCACAGAAAGTTGACCCTGGAGAAGAAAATTCTCCCGCCGCTCCTGCAGGGATTCGAACCCGCGACCTTTCAATCACGAGTCCGGCGCTCTAACCACTGCGCTATCCCCGCCCCCAGTTTTAAGAGACAGACTGTTTTTGTGTGTTTTTTGGGGTGGGTGGGGGTGGGATGAGGTTCTTTTAAAATAAAATCTGAAACAAATATGACTGCTTGCGTTCTAAAACAAGAGCCAAACACATAAAAGGTTCAAAAGAACGCTATTTATTAGGACAAAATGCAACATGCAAATTTTCACTGTAATCCCCTTTTTGTTGTTTTGTAGCTTGATAAAGTGGATTACCCTGAAATTTTGCATGTTGTGTTTTGCCCTAATAAATAGCGTTCTTTTGAACCTTTTATGTGTTTGGATCTTGGTTGGGTTTTTTTAAATAGTTTTTTTATTTTTTTTAAAACTGCTTTGTCAGCAGGAACACAGTTTTATGAGACAGACATTTTTGTTTTTCACTGTGTTGTCAGTGAAGTGGAAGAAATTAGTTTTTTTAAACAGAACAGTACCCCGGCTGGTGATTGTTTTTAACAGGAGTTTTTGTCCTGTAATCATTGCCATTAAATAAATTGATCACACTGACGGGAGCTTGTAAATTTGTCTAAGACATGAGTATGATTATATGGAAGATGGGTGTACATAAATTGTAGTTGCAGGAAGATGGGCATGCATAATTTGTGGTTGCATTATCAATATGCCCTAATATTAGGGGTTTACTTGCTTGAATCACGACTGAAGGAAATTTCATGTATGACAACACTGGACACATTTTTTTTACTGGCTCCGTTTGAACGGGATACGCAGAAAAAGGGGCTTGCGTTTACTTATGTATCAAAAGGACTTCAGTTGAATTCAAGCAATTTTTTTTTCCTGAGGTGTCACATTAATGGTACATCCTGTTATGCACTCAGTCAGTTTTCAAGACCTTTTTTCTCTTGAGTGGGCAGTGAAGGAGATGGAGAGAAAAACCTTGTGGTTTAGTTTGTCAGCATCGACCACTGTTAATGAGGTAGGGAGGTCACCATCACGGCGAGTCACAAAACTGAGAGTGAGATTTGGCACACCACTGGGGCAAGGAGAGATCAGCTGGTAGAGCATCTGACTGAAAAACCAGGTGCAATACTGATGCGGGTTTGAGGCCCTGGTGCTTTTCTCCTAGAATCAAATTCCACTGCAGACTCTTACCGTGTCCGTACAGCCCCCGTGTGCAATGGCATGCATCAACATCTTTGCGCACGTTAAAAATCTTTAAAAAAAGACTAGTTGCTAGTCTGCTTAACAGCAAGCATTTGTAGTTGCCCTGTCTCATCTGCTTAGCAGCAAGCATTTGTAGTTGCCCTGTCTCATCTGCTTAGCAGCAAGCATTTGTAGTTGCCCTGTCTCATCTGCTTAGCAGCAAGCATTTGTAGTTGCCCTGTCTCATTCATTATCAGCACCCAATCATTACAGGAATAGACTGCCAAGTTGAAAAAATGAAACAGAACTGACAAAAACGAAGCTTACTAGGCTAGGTCTATCGGATCTATGCACTATGCTACATTTTTACTACCAGCTTCTCAGACCAGTTTTTAAGAATGAAAAAAGAAAAAAAGAAGAAGGAGCAGAAAAGAAGAAAGAAAAAATGAACAACCAACACCTCAAGTTTGATTATAAACTCAGAAAGTTTGTGATACATCACTAATTAAACAGTTGTTAACTCGTTCAAAGCACAGAAAAAAGTACCCCCAGGAACTGCATAAACGCAGCATTTGTACCCAGAACACTGATTTACATCTGATTATTGCTCTCTGCCAGCAACCATGTGTTGGAGTGATGCGTCACTTTATGCACAAAGCTCCCAAATGAATTGAGAGGTGCCATGATGCCTGTGTGTGTGTGTGTGTGTGTGTGTGTGTGTGTGTGTGTGTGTGTGTGTGTGTGTGTGTCTATGTGTGCATGCTAGGAAATGAGTAGATGTATGACATTAAATTTTTCATTTTATGTTGTAATATTAAATTTTCATTTTATGTTGTAACATGTCACTATTCTTGCTTTTGTACACACTTAGGCTGTTAAAATATTTCTGATCAGTAGGGTACTTACAAATTTCCATTATCATCATTATTGTTATGTCAGCATCTTATACAGTAGTGAGACTGGGTAGGATTCTGGTTCAAAGCATACCTGTACAGCAGCGCTTTGTTGGGAAATTTGGGCAAAAATCCTTTAGTTTCTTCTGCCCTGGCCCACAGTGCTCTAAATGACTGCCACCACCAGGCGGCTCTGTTGTGAAAAGTTAACCTGTGATACACAGGTGTTGTATTCAGGTGCAGCGGAATCATTATTCCCTTGTGCCAGTGAAACCCATTTTAAGAACTGACCATACTGATGAGGAAAGGGTTGAATTTTTTTAACAGGCTATATAACTGTTATAAAATGAGTATGTCAGTTGCGTTTTTTCTTTTGTTTTGTTTTTTTAACAGAAAAAGGATTAATAGTGTTTGAAAGATTCACACTAACATGTCCTTCCAAATTAAGCACACTAATAGTAATAATTATTTCCTTCTATGTTAAATCTACCGCCTCGGTGTTAAAAAATATTTTGGGAGGACAGGAATAGTGCCAAAGTCTTTAGAGTTAAAAACAGATTTCTAATTCTTGCTGGCAGTCTCATGTGACAGCTCGCTCAGTTCATTTGCAGTCTTTGGTTCAAAAGAATCAAGCACACTCCATTCAGAGTGTTCATCAGACCATCAGTCAGAAGACACAGGGACATTCTCGAGAAGAGAGATGTGTACAAATCTGTATCGGAGCACTTACTAGGGCAGTTTATTTGGCAACCGATTTGTAGCAATTTCCGTCAAAATTAATGCTTTGGAATCGGATGCCTGATCATGTTTAGACCCCCCCCCTTCCCTCCCACCCTCAATGACTGCAGTGAAACTGGCAGGCATCACATAAAAACTGCCACGCAATTATGACAGAGTCATCACATGTATTAATCAAAAGTGGCTCTGCAGGGGCCCAGGTTGGGTCGGAGAAGAGTGGAGCCCCTATCTAGCAGGGTCAGCAGAGGCGAGCTGTTGTTAGCTTCTTGGGTCAGTCAAGAGGCTGCTACAGCTAGCCAGGCAGCCGTTGTTAGCTTCTCGGGTCAGTCAAGAGGCCACTACAGCTAACCAGGCAGCCGTTGTTAGCTTCTTGGGTCAGTCAAGAGGCCGCTACAGCTAGCCAGGCAGCCGTTGTTAGCTTCTCGGGTCAGTCAAGAGGCCGCTACAGCTAGCCAGGCACGAGGCCGGCACGTTTTCCACCTGCTGTCTCCGTCTTGGAGGGTTTTTCCTCGCCAGCCTCGTCAACCTCCCCGCGTTCAGCTTCGTCAACCTCCCCGCTCTCGGCCTCAGCCTCCTCACCCTCTACAGCTGCAGAAACCTCCCCGTCCTGCTCCTCCGTCGTCGCCTCTTGGTCCTTGACGCCCTCCTCATCCACGTCTCCGGCTGGGAACAGAAGAAAATAGCGAGCAAATTGTGGGAAAAGAGACGGGCGGTGATTATGTGATGCATGTTCGTTCGTTCCTTCGGCGCTGCATAGTTTTGTGGGGACTGTCTTCAGCCAGTTAGGTTCCTTGTATCTCAGCATCCACACTCCAGAAATGGAGATGAATCATCCGAAGAC
>JABMCL010001577.1:107500-110000 GCA_018857735.1 Alviniconcha marisindica | reverse complement strand
TGAATCGTGCACAAAACTTACGTTGACAGCATGGCACAGGATGAGGTCCTTGAAGTATCGAAATGTCTGTTCCAGGTTTCCAAAAGGTGTTTCTGCCAAGAAACATAAAAAACACATTTTCTGAGCATAAAATGGAAAAAAACATGTGACGGAGATCTCTCCCACGCTCTAATCCACCACTGAAATCTGGGCGATATGACTCTTATTGAAAAATGTTTTGCTGGGGTACACAGCATGAGCAACTCAAGTAAAGCCTACACATAATATATACTTCAAATCCTGATGAGGTTGGGATAACTTAATATATATGTGGGTGGTTTTGTTGTTGCTGTTTTTTTTGTGTGTGTGTGTGTGTGTGTGTGTGTGTGTGGACGGTGGGGGGTCTTTATGCCAGTATTTTGCCAACTGAATATTCATCATACAAAACCTAGTTTTGTCCTATTCTCTGTTTCTCTTTCCAAATCTGTCCAGGTCTTAGAGTCCTGTTTCAAGATCTGTCCTGATCTTGGGATCCTGTCTCCAGATCTGTCCTGGTCTCTAGAGTCCTGTTTCAATATCTGTCCAGGTCTCTAGAGTCCTGTTTCAAGATCTGCCCAGGTCTCGAGTCCTGTTTCAAGATCTGTCCAGGTCTCTAGAGTCCTGTTTCAAGATCTGTCCAGGTCTCTAGAGTCCTGTTTCAAGATCTGTCCAGGTCTCTAGAGTCCTGTTTCAAGATCTGTCCAGGCCTCTAGAGTCCTGTTTCTAGATGTGTCCTGGTCTCTAGAATCCTGTTTCTAGATAGGTCATGGTCTCAGAGTTCCTGTTTCAAGATCTGTCCAGGTCTCTCTAGTCCTGTTTCAAGATCTGTCCAGGTCTCTAGAGTCCTGTTTCAAGATCTGTCCAGGTCTCTAGAGTCCTGTTTCTAGATCTGTCCAGGTCTCTCTAGTCCTGTTTCAAGATCTGTCCAGGTCTCTAGAGTCCTGTTTCAAGATCTGTCCAGGTCTCTAGAGTCCTGTTTCTAGATCTGTCCAGGTCTCTAGAGTCCTGTTTCAAGATCTGTCCAGGTCTCTAGAGTCCTGTTTCTAGATCTGTCCAGGTCTCTAGAGTCCTGTTTCTAGATCTGTCCAGGTCTCTAGAGTCCTGTTTCTAGATGTGTCCTGGTCTCAGAGTCCTGTTTCTAGATAGGTCTTGGTCTCAGAGTTCCTGTTTCAAGATCTGTCCTGGTCTCTAGAGTCCTGTTTCAAGATCTGTCCAGGTCTCTAGAGTCCTGTCTCCAGACCTGTCCAGGTCTCTAGAGTCCTGTTTCAAGATCTGTCCTGGTCTCTAGAGTCCTGTTTCAAGATCTGTCCTGGTCTCAGGTTTGTATACAGTTCTAGCTGGCTACTCTTACCAATAGCGACTTCATGCGTTTTCTTCATGATGGAGAAGAAGGTGGAGGTTTTCTCTCGGGTGAAGTTGTTGTCCCTGGCAAACTGCAGTGTGTAGTAGTACAGGTCCATGACGATGGCATGCTTCGGGTCTTCCCTCCAGGCGTCCAGGTGGAAAATGTCCGCCAGCACTCTGAACAAAACAATGTGCAAGGCTAGAAACTGTGACAGACCAGCAGATGGAATGTTCAAAATGACGTACACTTTTCAGCTGTGCTGGGAATTTTTTATCGTGAAGTCTTTTTTTAAGGGTGAACCTCTTACATAAAAACAGAGCCTGGCACTCTGTATAAAATTCAAATATGTTCTACATCCACACTGAAATGTCTCGAGTGCAAAGTGACAACAACAATCGTGACTATAAGCTGTTCAAATCACAAGAAGCTAAACAGGCATGACCTACAATGCACATAATATATGTATACACATACATGCATATGCCCACACATGAACATGCATGAAGTCCCAAAACTGCTGCTACAGGGGATAAGGGGAATGGAACGGGAGGGGGGGGGGGGGGGGGGGAATGAATTTGCTATCTAAATCTTACCACTAATGTTTGAGCAGTTTCTCTGCACCTTTCCATTTCTTCACAGCATTCATGTACACACACATGTGCACATGCACACTCACACACACACACACACCACACACACACACACACACACACACACACACACACACACACAACACAAACCATAACACATACAAATGCACATGCACACGCACACACACACACACACACACATGATTAACTTTAGTATTTTCCATCAGAAGTCTGTTTTACATTATTACATTACCTTTCATCATTTTGCTGTTGCACATTATACAGATTGTTCAAGCACCAAAGTTATGAATTTTTGAGCATAAGGTTATTTATTGTCAACAGCAAAGAATATAAATATGAATGATTTTGTTTATGAAGGAGACTATATGAAGCCACTCACTGCTTGTTGTGATCAACATTTAGAGATTCGTTGAGACGATCAACATCATCCACTGTGAGGTCAGCCCTGCAGAAGACAAATGACTGCTTTAAACAAAAGTTGCACTGATACAGTGATGGTACATAAATACCTTCTGGATATCCTTCA
>JABMCL010001577.1:87500-95000 GCA_018857735.1 Alviniconcha marisindica | reverse complement strand
GGACTACGTCCACGACGTCGACTTTCCGGCACACACTTCCTGAGTTGTGAAAGGACAACATTCTTTCTTCTGCTTCTTCTTCTTCTTTCATGGTGCATTACTGACGTCCACGGAAACTGTATGGCTTTTTAGGGACGGGAACGGACTGCATGATGCGAAGCCGGTTTATAAGGTGTAGCGTAGTGAGCACTGCGTGAGTCATGTGTATATATAGCCTACGGAGTGCCATCAACCAGTGAACATCTTTAGGGCGTTGTGTCGACGCTCACAGCAGTGCGTATATATATATATAACACACATATGGAGATATGTCGAACTGTTCACTGTAGTAGAACGTCAACAGAGCTGGACTGACTGAGAAGGCGGCCGGTATCAGTGTCAGGGACACGTCATTTCTCAGCTGAGAGTTGCCGCGCAAGCAGAAGGGACAAGGACTGACAGAGTCCTTTGCCGGCGCCGTAAGGAGGCCGGGCCCAATAAGCCTAAAGGGTTGCACCGCGGCGCGCGTCCGTCGGTGCGTGCGAGCGCGCGCGCGCGTGTGTGTGCGTGCGTGCGTGCGTGCGTGTGCGCCTTCATCATGCGCCTACCTACCTTGCTATGCAAGGCCTACGCCGGTACAGCGACAGCAGCAGCGTCGAGTTTCCCTCTTACTGTCCGTCTGCTGGCGGAACCGATGACGCTGGAAACGGTCACGAATCGGAGACGGGTCTTCTCTGCGGAGAGCGAAGGGGTATAAATAACTCGAACGGCTCAGGACAAACCCTGGCCACTCTCTTTCTCTCGGTCGCTCTCTTAGCCCCCTTGCTGCCTCGACAGGCCAGGCATTGTTATCTCGTTTTGAGGGCTGGTTTAGAACAGATAAAACTGTAGTTACAATATAGTAGACCTTCACAGTGAGCTAGCTTGTTCTGTAGATTTGACAGGGTTTATGGTTAGAAAGAACAGAAAGTGCTCCACCTGCGATCATTTTTGTCGTCCGAATTGAGAGCGTGCAACTTTTGAGGTCGTCACTTCTGCGACTAACGGTAGCCGTTCTCAGTGCCAAAGATCGCTACAGAGGAGATCAGCGGTTTCGTAACCAGCACCAAGTTACTCTACTCAACTGTCTATAGACCTACACTGCTACAGTTTAAAGTTCCTATCGTTGTCCATACGTTTGTAACAAGTAACCAACACTGAACCGTAGGTTAGTTTCTCAACCACTTCACAAACTAAAGAGGAAAATACAAGCGAGGAAAGAAAAAGAAGAAGAAGAAGAAGACCAAAAACAAAAAAACAAAAAGAGGAGAAAAATCATTGAAATCGACAATGTTTCAAAAAACCTTCGTCAAGATCTCTGTCGTCCTCGTCTTCGTCGTGGTGGCCTGCGTGCCCACTGTGTGGGGACGAGGGAGACGCGGAGACGATAAGCTGCTGGAGAAGACGTTGAGTGGCGTGGAGCTGGGTCTGAGCTTCTTCTCCCAGGACTACTCCAGCATCAACGTGGACGGCCTCTTCGGGATGAGGGTGGGACAAGGTGAGACCGCTGTAATTTTATTCTTCGGGATGAGGGTGGGACAAGGTGAGACCGCTGTAATTTTATTCTTCGGGATGAGGGTGGGACAAGTTGAGACCGCTGTAATTTTATTCTTCGGAATGAGGGTGGGACAAGGTGAGACCGCTGTGATTTTATTCTTCGGGATGAGGGTGGGACAAGGTGAGACCGCTGTAATTTTATTCTTCGGAATGAGGGTGGGACAAGGTGAGACCGCTGTAATTTTATTCTTCGGGATGAGGGTGGGACAAGGTGAGACCGCTGTAATTTTATTCTTCGGGATGAGGGTGGGACAAGGTGAGACCGCTGTGATTTTATTCTTCGGGATGAGGGTGGGACAAGTTGAGACCGCTGTAATTTTATTCTTCGGAATGAGGGTGGGACAAGGTGAGACCGCTGTGATTTTATTCTTCGGGATGAGGGTGGGACAAGGTGAGACCGCTGTAATTTTATTCTTCGGGATGAGGGTGGGACAAGTTGAGACCGCTGTAATTTTATTCTTCGGGATGAGGGTGGGACAAGGTGAGACCGCTGTAATTTTATTCTTCGGGATGAGGGTGGGACAAGGTGAGACCGCTGTAATTTTATTCTTCGGAATGAGGGTGGGACAAGTTGAGACCGCTGTAATTTTATTCTTCGGGATGAGGGTGGGACAAGGTGAGACCGCTGTAATTTTATTCTTAATACTACTACTACTACTGATAATAAATAATTCTTATAAAGCGTTATTCTTTAACCAGAGTTAAACTCACTGCGCTGTACAAACATCTTATCACAAAAACCACATTAACAAACATTTCAGCAAACAAAACCTTAATTTGTACTTAATTACCATTATCGCCTATCGAACACACACACACACACACACACACACACACACACACACACACACACACACACACACACACACACACACACACACACACACACACACACACAATGACATGCATACACCAGTCTCTGCTAGTCCACTTATACAACAATTAACAAAATGTTAATGATCTCAAACAATGACATCAATTTGAATCTGTCTTTTCACCCACCCGAATGAAGCAGGGACATGGTGAGACCGGATGTAATTTTATTCTTGGGAATGAGGGTGGGACAAGGTGAGACCGGCTGTAATTTTATTCTTGGGAATGAGGGTGGGACAAGGTGAGTCCGGCTGTAATTTTATTCTTCGGAATGAGGGTGGGACAGGGAGAGACCGGCTGTAATTTTATTCTTCGGAATGAGGGTGGGACAGGGAGAGACCGGCTGTAATTTTATTCTTCGGAATGAGGGTGGGACAGGGAGAGACCGGCTGTAATTTTATTCTTCGGAATGAGGGTGGGACAGGGAGAAACCGGCTGTAATTTTATTCTTCGGAATGAGGGTGGGACAGGGAGAACCGGCTGTAATTTTATTCTTCGGAATGAGGGTGGGACAGGGAGAGACAGGCTGTAATTTTATTCTTCGGAATGAGGGTGGGACAGGGAGAGACAGGCTGTAATTTTATTCTTCGGAATGAGGGTGGGACAGGGAGAGACAGGCTGTAATTTTATGCTTTCTTTGTTCCTATTCTTTGCTGTTCTTTTTTTCTTTGTTCGTTCTTTAATTTCTTTCTTTCTTTCTTTGTTCTTTCTGTCTTTTTTCTTTTCTTTTCTTTATTCGTTCTTTAAGTTTTGTTGTTGTTGTTGTTCTTTCTTTCTGTCCTTTTCTTCTTCTTTTCTTTCTTTGTTTGTTTGCTTGTTCTTTCTGTCTTTTTTCTTTTCTTTTCTTTATTCGTTCTTTAAGTTTTGTTGTTGTTGTTGTGCTTTGTCTTTTTTCCTTCTTTTCTTTTCTTTATTCGTTCTTTAATTTAATTGAATGAGGGTGGGACAAGGTGAGACCGGATGTAATTTTATTCTTCGGAATGAGGGTGGGACAAGGTGATTCAGGCTGTAATTTTATTCTTCGGAATGAGGGTGGGACAAAGTGATTCAGCCTGTAATTTTATTCTTCGGAATGAGGGTGGGACAAGGTGATTCAGCCTGTAATTTGTTTCTTCGGAATGAGGGTGGGACATGTTGATTCAGGCTGTAATTTTATTCATCGGAATGAGGATGGGACAAGGTGAGACCGCTGTAACTTTATTCTTCGGAATGAGGGTGGGACGAGGTGAGACCGGCTGTAATTTTATTCTTTTTTCTTCCTATTCTTTGCTGTTCTTTTTCTTTCTTTATTCGTTCTTCAATTTCTTTTTTTCTTTTCTTTTTCTTTTTCTTCTTTCTGTCTTTTTTCTTTTCTTTTCTTTTCTTTATTCCATCTTTAATTTTTGTTGTTGTTGTTGTTCTTTCTGTCTTTTTTTCTTTTCTTTTCTTTCTTGTCTTTCTTTATTCGTTCTTGAATTTTTTCTTTTCTTTTTTCTTTTGTTTTGTTTATTCGTTCTTTAATTTTTGTTGTTGTTCTTCCTGTCCTTTTCTTTTCTTTATTCGTTCTTTCTCTCTTTCATTTTCTTTTCTTTTCTTTATTCGTTCTTTATTTCTTTCGTCTATATTTCTTTTTTCTTTCTTTCTTTATTCGTTCTTTCTTTCCTGCTTACTCTTTTTCTTCTTAATAATAATAAAGTTTTCTTTCTTTCTTTCTTTCTTCTTCTTCTTCTTCTTCTGAATAATCATAATAATCATAATAATAATCATAATAATAATAATCTTGGTGACTTTCTTCTTCTTCCTCTTAATAATTATGACGTATGTATAAAGTGCGAGCCTCTAACAGAGAAATAAGCTCGCATCGCTGCAGAGAAATCAAACCAAAAAAAAATCACGGTAAGACATCAGAAGAGGAAAGCAACAATGATAACACGCGATTCAAACCACAGAGAGCCAAACACTGAGTAACACACACACACACACACACACACACACACACACACACACACACACACACACACACACACACACACACACACACACACACACACACACACACACACAAACAGGTCTGTCAGATAATTATGGACGGGGAAAACTGCATGGTATACGTGCCCTGTACGTTAGAATAGCTCGGGCCCTGCGGAAGAATTCAAAACTCAGAATGAATAGTCCAGCATAATTATGCCCTGTACGGTTTAATTGAAGTAGTCTCAGCATATACCTTACAATGACACGTACGTAAATACAGCATAATTATGCCCTGTACGGTTTAATTGAAGAGTCTCAGCATAATTATGCCCTGTACCGTTTAATTGAAGTAGTCTCGCATAATTATGCCCTGTACGGTTTAATTGAAGTAGTCTCAGCATAATTATGCCCTGTACGGTTTAATTGAAGTAGTCTCAGCATAATTATGCCCTGTACGGTTTAATTGAAGTAGTCTCAGCATAATTATGCCCTGTACGGTTTAATTGAAGCAGTCTCAGCATAATTATGCCCTGTACCGTTTAATTGAAGTAGTCTCGGCATAATTATGCCCTGTACGGTTTAATTGAAGTAGTCTCGGTATAATTATGCCCTGTACGGTTTAATTGAAGTAGTCTCAGCATAATTATGCCCTGTACGGTTTAATTGAAGTAGTTTCGGTATAATTATGCCCTGTACGGTTTAATTGAAGTAGTCTCAGCAGAATTATGCCCTGTACGGTTTAATTGAAGTAGTCTCAGCAGAATTATGCCCTGTACGATTTAATTGAAATAGTCTCAGCAGAATTATGCCCTGTACGGTTTAATTGAAGTAGTCTCAGCAGAATTATGCCCTCTACGGTTTAAATGAAGTAGTCTCAGCAGAATTATGCCCTCTACGGTTTAATTGAAGTAGCCTCAGCAGAATTATGCCCTGTACCGTTTAATTGAAGTAGCCTCAGCAGAATTATGCCCTGTACCGTTTAATTGAAGTAGTCTCAGCAGAATTATGCCCTCTACGGTTTAATTGAAATAGTCTCAGCATAATTATGCCCTGTACGGTTTAATTGAAGTAGTCTCAGCCTAATTATGCCCTGTACCGTTTAATTGAAGTAATCTCAGCATAATTATGCCCTGTACCATTTAATTGAAGTAGTCTCAGCATAATTATGCCCTCTACGGTTTAATTGAAGTAGCCTCAGCAGAATTATGCCCTGTACCGTTTAATTGAAGTAGCCTCAGCAGAATTATGCCCTCTACGGTTTAATTGAAGCAGTCTCAGCATAGTTATGCCCTCTACGGTTTAATTGAAGTAGCCTCAGCAGAATTATGCCCTGTACCGTTTAATTGAAGTAGCCTCAGCAGAATTATGCCCTGTACCGTTTAATTGAAGCAGTCTCAGCATAGTTATGCCCTCTACGGTTTAATTGAAGTAGTTTCGGTATAATTATGCCCTGTACCGTTTAATTGAAGTAGTCTCAGCATAATTATGCGCTGTACCGTTTAATTGAAGTAGTCTCAGCAGTATTATGCCCTGTACGGTTTAATTGAAGTAGTCTCAGCAGTATTATGCCCTGTACGGTTTAATTGAAGTAGTTTCGGTATAATTATGCCCTGTACGGTTTAACTGAAGCAGTCTCAGCAGAATTATGCCCTGTACGGTTTAATTGATGTAATCTCAGCATAATTATGCCCTGTACCGTTTACATTTCCTGCTTCGATCGTGCTCCGCTGAGAAATGAAGAAGAAGAAGAAGAAGAAGAAGAAGAAGAAGAAGAAGAAGAAGAAGAAGAAGAAAAGAAAAAAGAAGAAAAAAGAAGAAGAAGAAGAAGGAGATGAAGCGCGAACCAACTACGAAAAAGACACCCGAAATGGCAGGGAAGAAAAATATTAGAAAAGGCGGACCCAGGAAGATTTCACACGCTCCCGAGCTCTGAACACGCCTGCCTCAACCACAACTCCCGGTCTAAAGACCGCCCCTTTCACACAGCTCCCGAGCTCTGACACACGCCCGCCTCAACTTTCACACAGCTCCCGAGCTCTGACACACGCCCGCCTCAACTTTCACACAGCTCCCGAGCTCTGACACACGCCCGCCTCAACTTTCACACAGCTCCCGAGCTCTGACACACGCCCGCCTCAACTTTCACACAGCTCCCGAGCTCTGACACACGCCCGCCTCAACTTTCACACAGCTCCCGAGCTCTGACACACGCCCGCCTCAACTTTCACACAGCTCCCGAGCTCTGACACACGCCCGCCTCAACTTTCACACAGCTCCCGAGCTCTGACACACGCCCGCCTCAACTTTCACACAGCTCCCGAGCTCTGACACACGCCTGCCTCGACTTTCACACAGCTCCTCAGCTTTGACACACGCTCGCCTCGACTTTCACACAGCTCCCGAGCTCTGTTTGACCAGTTCAGTGTTGCTTTACGTCCACGGAGACTATAAGGACCATTAGAAACGGAGAGCTCAAAGCCACCTCGACTTTCACACAGCTCCTGAGCTCTGGTGGTAAACATGTTGCGTTACGTCCACAGAAGCGAGATGGCTTATTAGGGACGGGGACGGGGGTGTTGGGGGGGGGGGGAAAAAGGGTGAGTGGCTCGTCCACGCAACTTTACCCAACATTCAAAAGACCGAGGAGGCCGTGGACCACCGCATCCCGTCCCTAATAAGCCGTACGGTTTCTGTGGACGTTAAGCACCATGTTTACTTACTGGACCACAGCAGAGTTCAGGAGCTGTGTGTGAAAGTCGAGGGGGCCGTCCTGGGCTTTCCGTCCTAATGAGCCTTACGGTTTCTGTGGCCGTAAAGCAACATTGAACCGTGCTTCGGCATCGGTCACAGTTTGTCCCTAATATGTCAACCGACATGAAGCTCTACGTCATCATCATCACTGGCATGAATCAGAGTTCAGGAGCTGTGTGTGAAAGTCGAGGTGGCCGTCCTGAGCTTTCCGTCCTAATGAGCCTTACGGTTTCTGTGGACGTAAAGCAACATTGAACCGTGCTTAGGCATTGGTCACAGTTTGTCCCTAATATGTCAACCGACATGAAGCTCTACATCACCACGGACCACCCCGCCAGAACAACAACCATG
>JABMCL010001577.1:75000-80000 GCA_018857735.1 Alviniconcha marisindica | reverse complement strand
ACACACACACACACACACACACACAACACACACACACCCCACACACACGCACGCACGCACAAACACACACACACATAAACACACACACACACACACAACACCACACACACACACACACATAAACACACACACACACACACACACACACACACACACACACACACACACACACACACACACACACACACACACACACACACACACACACACACACACACACACACACACACACACACACACACACTCACACACACACCCCAATGATAATTAAAGACCTCGAATCGCCCACGGTAACTCACCTGGCTATACAAGGATGCTTTTCTTTCTTTCCTTCTTTCATTCTGCTGTACGTCCACAGAAACCATAACGCTTATTAGCTGATTAGGGACGGCGAAAGGGTAGGTCCGTGGGTGGGTGTATGGGGCGGGTAGAGATGAATAGCTCGTCCGCGCGCTCCGACCCGCAAAGACCGAAGAGACCGTCAACCACCGCCAGACTAACAACAATGTTAAAGGAGGTGCGAAGGAGGTATACTTGTGTACTTCGCCATACTTGCTGTTTCAACAGCTGTGCGGACAAAAAAAAAAAAAAGTCACAAAAAGACAGTGACCGAAAAGCAACTGTTGAGGTTAGTTATAGTTAGTTAGCGCTTTGAACCCGCTCAGTCACACAGTTTTATCTCAGGGCTAGTGAACACAAGGTTAGTTAGGTAGTTGGCGCTTTGAGCCCAGTGAGCCACACAGGGTTATATGAGGGTTAGTGAACACAAAGTTAGTTACTTGGTGCTTTGAGCCCAGTGAGCCACACAGGGTTATATGAGGGCTAGTGAACACAGAGTTAGTTAGTTGGCGCTTTGAGTCCAGTGAGCCACACAGGGTTATATGAGGGCTAGTGAACACAAAGTTAGTTAGTTGGCGCTTTGAGTCCAGTGAGCCACACAGGGTTATATGAGGGCTAGTGAACACAAAGTTAGTTACTTGGTGCTTTGAGCCCAGTGAGCCACACAGGGTTATATGAGGGCTAGTGAACACAGAGTTAGTTAGTTGGCGCTTTGAGTCCAGTGAGCCACACAGGGTTATATGAGGGCTAGTGAACACAGAGTTAGTTAGTTGGCGCTTTGAGTCCAGTGAGCCACACAGGGTTATATGAGGGTTAGTGAACACAAAGTTAGTTACTTGGTGCTTTGAGCCCAGTGAGCCACACAGGGTTATATGAGGGCTAGTGAACACAAAGTTAGTTAGTTGGCGCTTTGAGTCCAGTGAGCCACACAGGGTTATATGAGGGCTAGTGAACACAAAGTTAGTTAGTTGGTGCTTTGAGTCCAGTGAGCCACACAGGGTTATATGAGGGCTAGTGAACACAAAGTTAGTTACTTGGTGCTTTGAGCCCAGTGAGCCACACAGGGTTATATGAGGGCTAGTGAACACAGAGTTAGTTAGTTGGCGCTTTGAGTCCAGTGAGCCACACAGGGTTATATGAGGGTTAGTGAACACAAAGTTAGTTACTTGGTGCTTTGAGCCCAGTGAGCCACACAGGGTTATATGAGGGCTAGTGAACACAAAGTTAGTTAGTTGGCGCTTTGAGTCCAGTGAGCCACACAGGGTTATATGAGGGCTAGTGAACACAAAGTTAGTTAGTTGGCGCTTTGAGTCCAGTGAGCCACACAGGGTTATATGAGGGCTAGTGAACACAAAGTTAGTTAGTTGGCGCTTTGAGTCCAGTGAGCCACACAGGGTTATATGAGGGCTAGTGAACACAAAGTTAGTTAGTTGGCGCTTTGAGTCCAGTGAGCCACACAGGGTTATATCAGGGCTAGTGACTGAACACAAAGTTAGTTACTTGGTGCTTTGAGCCCAGTGAGCCACACAGGGTTATATGAGGGCTAGTGAACACAAAGTTAGTTAGTTGGCGCTTTGAGTCCAGTGAGCCACACAGGGTTATATGAGGGCTAGTGAACACAAAGTTAGTTAGTTGGCGCTTTGAGCCCAGTGAGCCACACAGGGTTATATGAGGGTTAGTGAACACAAAGTTAGTTACTTGGTGCTTTGAGCCCAGTGAGCCACACAGGGTTATATGAGGGCTAGTGAACACAAAGTTAGTTAGTTGGCGCTTTGAGTCCAGTGAGCCACACAGGGTTATATGAGGGCTAGTGAACACAGAGTTAGTTAGTTGGCGCTTTGAGTCCAGTGAGCCACACAGGGTTATATCAGGGAACAACTCAGCAGCAAGACATTCCATCCTGCTATGAGAGCCCAGCTCTACTTCCCTCCTCTTGATCTCTCCTGTGCTCTGGAAGGATGTAAACATGGTGCTTAACGTCCACAGAAACCAAAAGGCTTATTAGAGACGGGGAGAAGGGGGGGGGGGGGGGAGGGGAGGAAGTATGGAGGTGGGAAGAGGGAGACTATTATACCTATCGCTACACTGTCACCACCAGAATGACTCCTACATTAAGATGGGCGGCGGTGAGAGCCATTTTAATGCTTCATTAATTGTGAGCGACAAAGTCACAGTTAAGACAGTGTCTAGAAATCACAATCTTTTTGAAGAGAAAGGCGAGCCGAAGCGGATTTGAACCGAGGTCCCTCTGCTTACCAGCCAAGCCGCCTAACCGCTAGGCCAAACCAGCTCAATAGGAAGGATGTACCTCTGGTGAAGTTTATGTAGGCCTATGTGAAATATATATATATACAGAGAGAGAGAGAGAGAGAGAGAGAGAGAGAGAGAGAAGAGGAGGAGGAGTAAAAAGAGAGAGAGAGAAGAAGAGAGAGAGAGGAGAGAGAGAGTATAACAAAGTCCAAGCATGTCTTGGTTTGGAAACCTTTACTGCAAATTTTCGCCCATCTTGGGGCTTTTTCAAGGCCTGCCCGGTCGGCTTGACTTATATATATATATATACATATACCTTGTCGTTACTCGCATGCCGTGGGCGATTTTTGTCTTGTTGTTTTTGTTCGGCGTCTGTCGGGTGCTAATGATAATTACAGCTACCTTGTTTATTGGTTCTGCCCAGGGGCTCCACTGGGCATCGGTCCGTTTCAGAGCGTGGTAATAAAAACATGACGTCTGAATCAGCACACAAGGAAGTTAATTAACGCTCGGACGACGCGACTGAAACGAACCAACAAAGACCCGAGTGGCCCACGGTAACTCTCACTCAGCGTGCGAGTGCATGAATACAAGGTGCATAAAATGGAGGATGTACAGCTGGTGTACTACAAGGTTCCAGGCGAGATAAAAAAGATCAAGAGATCTTAGAGGAGGGAGGTGGAGCTGGACCTTCAAGTTGGCCCAGATGAGATCAGGAGCAGGGTGGTGGAGATGGGCTGCGAAAGTTGGACTTCTTTCGCTTAGAGTTGTTGCTCAACAGCAGTGCAACGGACATTGTCCTTTGTGACTCTGCCCAAGCACGGCAGTTGAAACGGCAATTGCGCAGTGCACAAGTCGCTGGGCAATGGCGAGGGGACACCGCCTTAACACTTCCATTGTTCTGGCGGCGGTCCACGGTCTCTCCGGTCTTTTCGGGCGGTATCCGCGGTCGAGCCTTCACTCTTTCGTTCCCTCCCCCCCCCCCATCCCCGTCCCTAATAAGCCACCTCGCTTCTGTGGACGTAAAGCAAAATGGTCCGCTGGTGGAGGTGAGCCGGTTTGGCCTAGCGGTAAGGCGGCAGGCTGGTAAGCAGAGGGACCTCGGTTCGAATCTGCTTCGGCTCTCCTTTCACTTTAAAAGTTGTGGTCTGTGGACACTGTCTTGTGACTTGTCCCTCACAGTTAATGAAACATTAAACTGGCTCTCATCGCTGCCCACATTAATGCAGGAGCCATTGTGGTGGTGACAGTGTAGCGACAGGTATAATATTCTCCCTTTCCCCCACCTCCATAAACCCTCCTCCCCCCCCGTCCCCCCCCACCTTGTCCCTGTCCCTAATAAGCCGTAATAAGACACGGACATGTGTCAGAAATATTTCCTGCAGTAGCATCGGATTAATACGCTGAGAAAATTTAGTCACCCCAGCACCTTGCACCTCATTCCATCGCCGAGTATGAATAGTAAACGGCAGCGCAGTACCGGTCTCATCCACTAAAGCGAGGAGCACATGGCACGATTAGGTGATAGTTTTATTCCAAGAAAGACATAAACTTATTCACACAACCATCAGTAAGTCGCCCGACAAATTATCAGCCCTGAGCAGAGTACGTGTCTGAGCAGAGTACGTGCCTGAGCAGAGTACGTGCTGAGCAGGGTACATGCTTGAGCAGAGTACATGCTTGAGCAGAGTACGTGCCTGAGCAGAGTACGTGCCTGAGCAGAGTACATGCTTGAGCAGAGTACGTGCTGAGCAAGTACGTGCTTGAGCAGAGTACATGCCTGAGCAGAGTACATGCCTGAGCAGAGTACGTGCCTGAGCAAAGTACATGCCTGAGCAGAGTACGTGCCTGAGCAGAGTACGTGCCTGAGCAGAGTACGTGCCTAAGATGAGGCCATTGTCAACAGACGATTAGTACGTGCCTGAGCAGAGTACATGCCTGAGCAGAGTACATGCCTGAGCAGAGTACATGCCTGAGCAGAGTACGTGCCTGAGCAGAGTACGTGCCTGAGCAGAGTGTGCCTGAGCAGAGTACGTGCCTGAGCAGAGTACGTGCCTGAGCAGAGTACGTGCTAAGATGCCTGAGCAGAGTACAGAGTACTGCCTGAGCAGAGTACAGTGCCTGAGCAAAGTACATGCCTGAGCAGAGTACGTGCCTGAGCAGAGTACGTGCCTGAGCAGAGTACATGCCTGAGCAGAGTACGTGCCTGAGCAGAGTACGTGCGGCCTGAGACGAGGCCATTGTCAATAGACGATTTCCGGAAATAACAGGGGAGATAATCCGGAAGAGTGAAGCCCCTGCGGTAGGACATCATTTCAGACACGGACTTGGTCTATATACTGGCATATATAGGTCCATGATTTCAGAATGGAAGCAGCAGTCGAAAAGCGCTGGTCTGTGACAGTATCAGA
>JABMCL010001577.1:52500-62500 GCA_018857735.1 Alviniconcha marisindica | reverse complement strand
TGATGTGTTGAATACACCACCCCCAAACCCCAAAAACCCCATCACCCCCACCCTTTCATCTATATCATCATTTTTAGTGCCATCTCAGACGTAAAAATCCCGGAAAAAGTCTTTTTTTTGCTTTGCCCCCTTTCCTCCCCCCTCCCCCCCACACACACCCCTCTTTTAAAAAAAAGAGAAGAAAAAGAAAAAAAAAAAAAAAAAAAACAGACAGAAGAAGAAGACAGAGGGGGGGGGGAAGAAGAAGAAGGAGGAGGCAGACAGAAGGGAAGGAAGAAGAAAAAGGGAAAGGGGGAAAAAAAAAAGGGGGAGGGCGGGGCAAAAGGGAAAGACAAAGAAGACAAAAGACAAAAGACAAAAACAAAAAGGGCAGGAGGAAAAGAGGGGGCAAGAGACAGACAAAAACGGACAGACAAAAGACAGAAAAAGGGAAGAAAGAGAAAAAAGAGACAGACAAAACGGACAGGGAAAAAAAATGGTTTGGCCGGAAACGCCAGGTTTTGTGTGGAATTTTTATGCGCCATATATTAATTTTCATTCATTCATTCATCCCCCCTACGTCCCCCTCCCTCCTTTGCCCCGCTCCCCGGCCCCCGCCCCCTATTGTTTTAGCCCATGGTTTTCTTTTATGTTTTGAATCGTTTACCGATCTTTGACTCTACAGGTCACCGACCCAGACTACTACAAAAGGTTCCTCCTCATTATAAACAAACCGTACATGCTCCACTACACACCCACAATGCTGAAAGACCTGGACAAAACTCCAGCCGGAAGTGACTACAGCTATGACGAAGAGGAAGGCGACCAATGCTTCGCCAGGCTGATGGGAACGTTTGAAGAAAATGGAAAGTGCGTACTATTTTGTCATTGTTCGCTTCTTTCGTCTGGTTGCGTTATTATTATTATTATTATTATTATTATTATTATTATTTATCGCTTTTTATATAGCGCTATTCTCCGCTTTCGAGCAGACTCACTGCGCTCGCATGTGATTCTACATGAGTGAATAGTATAGCGCGTTTTTGAATATCCACCGAAGTGGTGTACTTCACGCTGGCATGGCTGGTGCCACATGAAACTGCTGCCATCTCGGCGCGTTCTGTGTACACCCATACAACCATGCACCATGTCACTTCATGCAAAGCCACATACGTAAGGTGTATGCGTGTTTAGCTGTAACCTGCACCTGCACTTTTGGCAGAATGACCGGGGTCTTTTACGTGCTACTGCGGTAACACGGGGGTGAAACGGATACCGAAATAAGAGTCAGCACAGAAAGTTGACCCTGGAGAAGAAAATTCTCCCGCCGCTCCTGCAGGGATTCGAACCCGCGACCTTTCAATCACGAGTCTGGCGCTCTAACCACTGAGCTATCCCCAGTTTCGTCCTGTGTATGGTTTCAAAGACGTCGGGTGGGGGGTTGGGAGGGGGGTGGGGTGAGGATGGGGGGGGGGGGGAATTA
The DNA here is from genome assembly GCA_018857735.1 of Alviniconcha marisindica. Classification (NCBI taxonomy): domain Eukaryota; kingdom Metazoa; phylum Mollusca; class Gastropoda; family Provannidae; genus Alviniconcha; species Alviniconcha marisindica. The sequence continues at coordinate 61,038 of JABMCL010001577.1, read as the reverse complement.
GAATGTTTCATTGTAGAAGGCCACTTGACCCATTACAAATGGTATGATTATAAACATATAATAAACATACATAGACCTATACAAAACAACAACAAACAGACAAGACAAAACAAACAACAACGAAGAATAGACAAACATGAACGGAACAAGCCAGCAGAGAGAGAGAGAGAGAGAGAGAGAGAGAGAGAGAGAGAGAGAGAGAGAGAGAGAGAGAGAGAGAGAAGAGAACTCGAACTCGAACTCGAACTCGAAAACTTTATTTTCCAAGGATTGTAGTTTAGGTTCATATAGACCTGTCTAACAACTAGTCCTTGCTAAACTACTGAATAAGTGAAACATGGAGAAACAATTATATAAAAAAACAAAAAAACAAAAACAAACAACAACAAAACTTTACAAACTCGATTAATATTTAAACATGATAATATACAAACAAATAAAATATAAACACTACCCTATTAATAGTAATAAACATACAGGAACAGCAAAATCAGTGAAAATACTTGAGAGAGCGAGAGAACTCGAACTCGAACTCGAAAACTTTATTTTCCAAGGATTGGAGTTTAGGTTCATTTAGACCTGTCTAAACAACTAGTCCGCTAAGCTGTCGAATAAGTGAAAACTGGAGAAACAATTATATAAAAATAAAAAAAAAATGTTTACAAACTCGATTAATATTTAAACAGGATAAACAATATATAAACAAATAAAATATAATACTACCACTATTTATAGTAATAAACATACAGGAACAGCAAAATCATTGAAAATACTTTGAAATGACAATGAATAAATAAGATGTATACATAGCAAAAATGGTGTTGACGTATCTCGCAATTATTTGTAAATCACGAAAACATAACATGGTCAGTGGTACGTGGGGGTGGGGGGGGGGGGGGGGGTGGGGGGGGTGGGAAGAAGAAGAAGGGAAGAAAAAAAAAATGAAGAAAAAAAGAAAGAAAAATAAATAAATGTTGATCGGTTCATAAATCACAGTTGGCAATGCTGCATTCACTCACACACACACACACACACACACACACACACACACACACACACACACACACACACACACACACACACACACACACACACACACACAGCGCGGTAGCAACAGTAAATCACTTTTCAGTGATGTGATAAACGATGATACCGGCATCTGTATAGCAAGCACTGGTCTACAGAGTAAAATGAGGGGGGTTGGGGAGGGGTTATACGGTTGTGTTTAAGTGCTCACGGAGGTTTCTCTTGAAGGAGCTGAGTGAGTGACATGATCTGAGGTGCACTGGAAGACTATTCCAAAACAGGGCACCAGAAAAGGCCATGCTTGTTTTGAATAAATCTATTCTTGGCTTTGGTAACTGAAGGTAGTTGTTTCTGGAGCTAGAGTGGGGAGCTTTGTACAAGCTAGATATGTACACTGGCGCACTGTTGGTAAGTGCCCTATACATAAAAACACCCTTGTTGTAGTCCAGTTGTTTGTGAAGATTCAATATTCCTATCTTATTCAGTTTCTGGTCAGTGGTTAGATTTTTATCTGGAAGGATTAGCTTTCCGGATCTTCTTAGTAGAGAATTTAATCGTTTTTTGAGAGCATCACTACAGCCGCCCCACACTACGGATGCGTAGTCAATGTGGGATTTAACGTGGGCATTGAAGAAAAGCTTTAAAGTATCAGTGTCAACAATGTACTTTAGTTTAGATAGAAGGAAGACACGCTTAGAGAGTGTTTTGCACAGTGTGTCAGTATGTGTATCCCACCGAAGTTTGTTGTCTATAATTATTCCTAAAAGTCGGTGTTCTGCCACTTGTTCAACTTTCACTCCATGTAGTAACAGATCAAGCGATAAAGGTAACAGCTGATGCTTCTGCCTTGTAGCGATTGTCATAGAGTAGGTTTTCTTTGGATTGATGACCATAGAATTATTGTCGCACCAACATGAGACCTGGTCTAAGCTTTCCTGTAAGGTGTGTTCTACCTGCATAATATCTTTTCCGGATGTGTGGAGTGTTGTGTCGTCTGCTAACATGTCGCAAGCAACAGAAATATTCGTTACATGCAATGGTAGGTCATTGATAAAAATACTAAACAGAATAGGCCCTAGGACAGATCCTTGTGGTACCCCAAACTTTACAGAGCCTTCAGAAGAATATGAGCCATGGAGGAAAACACTTTGCGTTCTGCCTTCAAGATACGATTTGAAAAACGGTAGAGAACTTGAATTCTGAAGGTAGCATCCAAGCTTGTACATCATGATATTGTGATCCACAAGGTCAAAGGCCTTTTTCAGGTCTAGGAATATCACGCCAGACACCTCAGATCTGTTCATCGCTGTCAGCCAAGAATGTGTAAGCCGTACTAATGCGGTACTGCAAGAGTGTTTACATCGAAAACCAGACTGGAAGGGGTGAATGAGTAGGTGTTTTTCCAAATAATCATTTAACTGCACATGCACATGCTTTTCGAGGAGTTTGGACGGGACAGATAACAGTGATATTGGTCTGTAGTCAGTCAAATTTGTCTTGTCGCGAGTTTTTGCTTTCTTAAACTCAGATGGATAATGGTTTTTCTCGATGCATAGATTAAAAATGTAAGTAAGTCAGTCTATTATGTAAGGCATTGACAATTTAAGTAAGAGGTTACTAATGCCATCGGGTCCAGACGACTTTTTGTTATCCAGTTTGGATATATATTTACCGAGTTCTGGAATGGAAATATATGGGATGACAAATGGCTCCTGCCCTCGTGTTTTTCGCTCGCAAAATTCATGTAGAATATTTGAGCATTCAGAGTCATATACATCATCCGATCGTGGTTTTGCCAAACATTCTGCCACAGAAAGGAAGTGATTATTGAATTTATCAGCCGTTAGGTTCTTTGGGATATCGGCAGAATGAGACTGGCTCCCTTTCGTGAAATGTATTTAGAGCACGCCACACAGTCGAAATATTTTTATCTCGCTCAATGAGTTTCTGGAAATAGTCCTTTTTTGCTTTTCTCACCTGATTTTTATTTTATTTCTTAGCTTCTTATATTCTGAAAAACGTTTTTCTTTCTTTAGTTTGTCTCGCTCAGCCATTAGCTGCATTACATCTTTGTTAAGCCAGGGTGGTAATTTGGGATGTTTGACGCGCTTGTGCTTCAGTGGCGCGTGTCTGTTGATTACACTGAGGTACAGAGAGAGAGAGAGAGAGAGAGAGAGAGAGAGAGAGAGAGAGAGAGAGAGAGAGAGAGAGAGAGAGAGAGAGAGAGAGAGAGAGAGAAGAAGAAGAAGAAAAGAAAACAACAACAACAACAACTTATAGATGGACAGACAGGCACAAGAAGAAGAAACTCAAAGCTCTCGACGAATCAAATTTTAAATAACAAAGGGAGAACAAAATAATGGGATACACGCGCGAATAGCTTTTTATAGCGCGCTATTTGAATATCCACCGAAGTGGCTGGTGCCACGTGAAACTGCTACCGTCTCGGCGCATGCACCATATCACTTCATGCAAAACCACATACATAAGGTGCATGGGTGTTTAGCCGTAAAACCTGCCACCTTCACTTTTGGCAGAATGACCGGGATTTTTTACGTGCTACTGCGGTAACACGGGGGTGGAACGGATACCGAAATGAAAGATCATACAGAGGCCTAGCATACATTTTGTAGTTTCTCCTCTCGACTGAAATGACAGACTGGTCAGTGTAACTAAAGTGTAGGCTAGCTGAGAATTAAGACGCTGGACAGTTTATGTCGCATTTTACTACCAGATTTAATCCTGTGGTCTGAAAATTTAGCGGCAGGGGTGGGAGCATTTCTGAAAATACTTGGTCCTAGCTTTATCCGGTACAGAAAGCTCTTGATCTGCATTTTGTGGAAGTTGTTGGTTGTAACTTATACAATACAATACACCTTTATTGACAAGTGTCAATACAATTGCACTAGGAATGTTTTGTGATGCCAAATACACTCATCACACAGTCACGCCAATCATAAAACACTGAATTACAACAACAGCAAAACAAACATCCAGGTAAAACGTCATTTATAAACAAATACGTGAGAAACCCAACTGACGTCAAACTGCGTATATCACTAAGAAATTTCCTCTTCACGAGGTCCACCTTTTAAAACTTACTGTCCTAATAAAATGAATTATAAAAAATGATCTACAACAAATTAATTAATTAACCATGCCGGCTTACTCCGCTGCCCACTATCACCCTGTTTTCCTCCCATCATGACCATGACCCCTCCAAGATCCTACGCACCAAAACATCCCGCCTGGACTCAGCTGACGTGGGAGTGGGCCTAGTACTCGCAAAAGACTCGGGTGGATAAGCATCACTAGCCTGTTACACTCCCTCCAGCCCCCCCCCCCCCCCCCCCCCCCCTCGACCTGCCCCCTACCCTCTCACCACCTCGAGCAAGAACACACAAAACCACCGTCATTATTCTCATCGCCATTGGTTGCAGTTCATCGTAGAGGACATTACCATTTGTTGGAAGCTGTACATTTCGGTGCTCTAGGCAATAGATCACGTGTCGTTAGGCTAAAAGTAGCACTTTGTATTAGCGTGACACCGAACTGTGAGTGACAGACGCGACTAGCCAATCAGCTAGCGACAGACGAGACACACCTCACTTTCGACCTTGCACAGCTCAGAATCACTGCTTTCTGTCACGGAAGAGTGATTAACCCTTTCTCTGCGGAGCATGCCGGGCCGTCACTCGGAAAACGAACGATAAAAGAGCCAACTTTGAATTCATTAAGGCTTTCTTCTCCTTGTGTGTGTGAGCACGTGACAGGATTTCTATCAAAATACACAGTACTGAAAGTATGTCCATCAAATAATTATACTGTTTTCCATCGTGTGTGTGTGTGTGTGTGTGTGAACTTTTCAGCCCGGAAATTCTACAGGCTGGGGCAGCGAAGGGGTTAAATTACGCGACTTGATAGGGCAATTTGCGGTGAAGCAAGTACGACACGTTTCTTTAAATAACGCGGAGATTAGCCGGTAACCGATAGCTGCCCTTTGTTCTGAAGCAGGGGATGGACAGCACCAGTACGTGTCCAGACCTGTCCTGCTTTGCAAAGGCAAAAAGCAACCAACTTTATCATCTTCGTTGCCTTGATGACGTTGTTGGCTGTGCATGGCAGCTGTTCAGATGTGGGCAACGGTGTTGCAAGACAGTCTTCTTCATAGAATTGAACACAATGTTGACTGTGCATGGCAGCTGGCAGCTTTGGGCAGGGAAGGTGCAAAACAATGTTCTTCACAGAGTCGATCACGATATTGACTGTGTGCAAGGCAGCCGTCTGCTTTATACGTGCCCCCCCCCCCCCCCCCCCCCCCCCTGAATTCCACCACCTCCCTCATATTTGTGAGGATTCGTAGAATGGATCTCGATACTGGCTGTGTGTGTTTTTGGTCCCAAGATAGCCTTCTTCGTCTTTTCGTCTCGTCTTCTTTAAATAATTTTTCCCTAATCTTTTTGAAGATTTATAGAATAGATCACGATGTTGACTGTGTGTATGGCAACTCTTCAGCTTTAAGTTGGGGTGTTCCAAGACAATCTTCTTTGTGGTTTAAACAAAGTTTATTTACATTCATGAAAATATGGACAATCAGAATCATTGAATGAGCATTAAACAAGCTAGGCTTATAGTAAATGCCCACAAACATAATTTACTAATTAATTCATTTTGCAACAACGGGTATGTATGTTTATATTAAACAACATGAAAACAACAACAAAAATCAATCAAAAATCAAGAGAGAGAGAGAGAGGAGAGAGAGAGAGAGAGAGAGAGAGAGAGAGAGAGAGAGAGAGAGAGAGAGAGAGAGAATGCTCTTATGCGCTGCCAGTAACTATTTAATCGAGTTTGTCATTCCATGGCAAAACGGCCGGACTGGGTAATGAAGTTTCGGACAGCTTTAAATATTAATGAGTTCATATTGTTTGATATGTTTGGATCCCGTTGCAGGAGGGTAGTAATGTTTAGCACACTCTTGGCCACCGCTTTCACGATTTCGTCGGTATTTTCATCGGCTGACTCGGGAACAGGGCCTATCCTAACGCAGTTGCGTCTGCTGTACTGCTCTAAAGCATCCACTTGGTCCTTCAGAAGGGAAATTTCCCTGTTCTTTTCCAAGAGTTTCTCCTTTAAGCCTTAAGCAGGTTTTTGTTTTTTCGAAGATAGTCTTCTTCGTAGAATCGATCATGATGTTGACTGTACATGGCAGCTGTTCAGCTTCTGACGGGGGTGTTCCAAGACAATCTTCTTCACAGAATCGAGCACGTGTTGACTGTGCATGGCAGCTGTCAGCTTTGTCGGGGGTCGGCTTTATCCACCCTCATCTTTTTGAGGATTCGTAGAATGGATCATGATGTTGGCTGTGCATGGCAGTTATTCAGCTTTGTTCAGGGGTGTTCCAAGTCAATCTTCTACATAGAATCCATCACGATGTTGACTGTGCTTGGCAGCTGTCAGTATATTATACGGTTTCTTTTCCAAGACAGTCTTCTTCGTCTTCTTTTTTTCGTCTCCTTTCAATAATGTCCACCCTCATCTTTTTGAGGATTCGTAGAATGGATCATCGTAGAATGAATGGCAGCTGTCAGATTTGGACGGGGGTGTTCCAAGACAATCTTCTTGATAAAATGGATCGTGACGTTGACTCTGTGCATGACAGCTGTCAGATTTGGACGGGGATGTCCCAAGACAATCTTCATAGAATAGATCACGATGTTGACTGTATGCAGGTGCCAGCCTTATACCTCTCAAGACAGTCTTCTCCGTCGTCGTCTTCTCTTCTTTCTTCTCAGTAATGTCCACCCTCATCTTTTTGAGGATTCGTGAAACGGATCGCATTGTTGAATAAGCATGGCAGCTTTCAGATTTGAACGGGGGTGGTCCAAGACGATCGTATCCACAGAATCGATGGCAGTACTGACTGTGTGCATGGCAGCTATCACCTTTGTACTGTGGGGTTGTCTTGGTGGTGTGCAGACCGGTGAAGGAGTGCAACATCACGCAGTCCTGCTGGGACCTGATGACTGAGAAGAATCGAGCCAAGTACTCTATCACTCACCAGCTGCTCTACTTCATCTTCCTAGAGAAGGTAACGCCCCTCTGTTAGCCTGCCTGACTGTCTCTGTCTCTCTGTATGTCTGCCAGCCTCTCTGTGTGTCTGTCTTACTGTCTGTCTTCGTCTTCAGGTGACCCTGCCTGCCTGTCTGTCTCTGTCTGTCTGCCTCTCTCTGTCTGTTTTACTGTCTGTCTTCGTCCTGAGGTGACCCTGCCTGCCTGTCTGTCTCTGTCTGTCTGCCAGCCTCTCTCTGTCTGCCTCTCTGTCTTACTATCTGTTTTCATCCTGAGGTGACCTGCCTGCCTGTCTGTCTCTGTCTGTCTGCCAGCATCTTTCTGACTGCCTCTCTGTCTGTCTTATTGTCTGTCTTCGTCCTGAGGTGACCTGCCTGCCTGCCTGCTTGCCTGCCTGTCCGTCTCTGTCTGCCAGCCTCTCTCTGTCTGCCTCTCTGTCTGTCTCTGTCTTCCAGCCTCTTTCTGTCTGCCTCTCTGTCTGTCTTACTGTCTGTCTTCATCCTGAGGTGACCTGCCTGCCTGTCTGTCTCTGTCTGTCTCCCAGCCTCTCTCTGTCTGCCTCCCTCTGTCTGTCTTCGTCCTGAGGTGACCCTGCCTGCCTGCCTGTCTCTGTCTGTCTGCCAGCCTCTCTCTGTCTGCCTCTCTGTCTATCTTACTGTCTGTCTTTGTCCTGAGGTGACCTGCCTGCCTATCTGCATGCCTGTCTGTCTCTCTGTCTGATAGCCTCTCTCTGTCTGTCTAACTGTCTGTCTTCGTCCTGAAGTGACCCTGCCTGCCTGTCTGTCTCTCTGTCTGATAGCCTCTCTCTGTCTGTCTTAGTGTCTATCTTCGTTCTGAGGTGAGCCTGCCTCCCTGCCTGTCTCTGTCTGTCTGCCAGCCTCTTTCTGTCTGTCTTACTGTCTGTCTTCGTCCTGAGGTGACCTGCCTGCCTGCCTGCCTGCTTGTCTGTCTGTGTCTGTCTACCAGCCTCTCTCTGTCTGTCTTACTGTCTGTCTTCGTCCTGAGGTGACCTGCCTGCGTATCTGTCTCTGTCTGTCTGTCTCTCTCTGTCTGTCTTACTGTCTGTCTTCGTCCTGAGGTGACCTGCCTGTCTGTCTCTGCCGTCTGCCAGCCTCTCTGTGTGTCTGTCTTACTGTCTGCCTTCGTCCTGAGGTGACCCTGCCTGCCTGTCTGCCTGTCTGTCTCTCTGTGTCTGTCTTATTGTCGGTCTTCGTCCTGAGGTGACCTGCCTGCCTGTCTGTCTCTGTCTGTCTGCCAGACTCTCTCTGTCTGTCTCTGTCTGCCTCTCTCTGTCTGTCTTCGTCCTGAGGCGAGAGATCAAGAGCACGGATGTGGAGCTTGGTTTTCGTAGCTGGGTGGTTTGCCTTGCTGCAGGGCTGTTCCTCAACAGCTGCTTTTCGGACACTGTCTTTGTGACATTGCTCCGCACAGCTGCTGAAA
>JABMCL010001577.1:35000-40000 GCA_018857735.1 Alviniconcha marisindica | reverse complement strand
CAAAGGCGTATCTTCCTGAAGGTTGAGGCCGAATGTTTTCTGTAATGAAGGTCGAGGCCAAGGACCTTTTGATTTTGTTTTGTTTTGAATGTCGAAGACAAAACAAAGACCTTGACCACCATGACAAAATCCGGGCGATGACAGCACCCTGTGCAGCCAAAGCTTCCGTGAGCCTATTCATGCTTCGGAACGTTGTTCACATGATCAGCGAATGTATGATAATTATGTGTCTACATTCACAAAATTTGTCAAGGCCAAAGGGTATCTTTATGATGGTCGAGGCCAGATGCATATGTTTCTGAAAGTCGAGGCCGAAGCCATACTTTTGTGAAGGTCGAGGCCAAAGGCTATATTCCTGAAGGTCGAGGCTAAAGCGTATCATCCTGAAGGTCAAGGCCAACAGCATATCTTTCTGAAGGTCGAGGCCAAAGCTGTATCGTCCTGTAAGTCTAGGCATATCTTTCTGAAGGTCGAGGACGAAGGCTATATTCCTGAAGGTCGAGGCCAAATGTATATTTAATACACCAATGAACATCCCACGATCTGGGTTTCAGAGAGGAACAGCACCATGGACGAAAACTACTCCGGGAGCAAGTTATGCAAGGTTGGTTGAGTGTTGCTTTACGTCCATAGAAACCGTAAGGCTTATTAGGGACGGGAGCCCAGGACGGCCACCTCGACCTTCACACAGATCCTGATGAGCTCTGTGTAGAGGAGGTTGGTTGAAGTGTTGCTTCACGTCCATAGAAACCGTAAGGCTTATTAGCGACGGGATCCCAGGACGGCCACCTCGACTTTCACACAGCTCCTGAGCTCTGAATTTATGCAAGGTGAGGCAATTACACTTACGGCGTTGTGCAGGGCGAGACACGAGCCGCGCCTGTCCCTAATAAGTCTTATGGTTTCTGTGGACGTAAAGCGCCACGAATACTTTTACACGAACCGTTTCGTCCGTATGGTTGAAGAGAGAGAGAGAGAGAGAGAGAGAGAGAGAGAGAGAGAGAGAGAGAGAGAGAGAGAGAGAGAGAGAGAGAGAGAGAGAGAGAGAGAGAGAGAGAGACAGACAGACAGACAGACAGACACACACACAGACACACACACACACACACACACACACACACACACACACACACACACACACACACACACACACACATAGAAACAACCAGACAAATAAACAGAAACGTTTTTACGCTGCTGCAAAGTATCTAGCATTCATTGAAAATAATACAAACCTACACGGATTATGTTTTCATTTTCAGGCGGCTGTCTGTCCCACAAGTCAGGCTTGGGATTTGGAGCATTATGTCTCTACACCCGCTACCTTATTCGTCAAAACTTCCTCGACCAATGAAAGTTCGACAGGACAACACGAACCAATCATATTTAATGCAGTGACGATGGAGTTGGCCTAACCATGCAAAATCTCAGGAGGCTATTTTTAGGAAACTTGTGGTGGTTCAAAAACACGGCAAAAAGACTATCTCCGATTCAATATTTACAGTACCTCTAAATCCGATTTCTGGAAGCTTCAAAAAGATAAGATTAAACCGTCTTACTGGTGTTGTTTTGCTTGTGTTTATAATTAGGTGTTTTGCTTGTCTTAGAAGCTTTCGAAAGGGGCCGGAACTCAGTGCGATGGAATGGAACTGAGGTTCTCTGTGTAATCTCCCCTCCCAAATCTCCTGCGTAAAACTAGCCTATGTAACTCACCTTTGCACTCTGGGAACGAGGGTAAAACTAAATTACCCACAGGCGCATGGCATGTTGAAAACGGTTGAATTTCTCTGTGTGTGTGTGTGTGTGTGTGTGTGTGTGTGTGTGTGTGTGTGTGTGTGTGTGTGTGTGTGTGTGTGTTTAATGCATTTAGTGTTCACAAGCTGACATGACTTCTATTGATGGCAGACCGACTTAACTGGCACACACACACACACACACACACACACACATACACACACACACACACACACACACACACACACACACACACACACACCATATTAAGGTCCTTTGTATTGAGGAGAGTGACGTAATGGATTCTTTCCGCCCCTCTCTCCCCCCCCCCCCCCCCCCAATCCCCACCCCCATGTTTGCTTTCCTCTCGTGTTCGTTATACGTGTGAACTTTCCTCAAGTCAGGTACTTGTTTATTCTACTTAAACAAAAATGTGAGTGCCAAACTAAATAATAGACAAATAAATCTACCTGCATTACAGATTCGGTTTCAGAGTATGCAACAACAGGCAGACAAGATTAATGCCAGAAACACTGCTGTCCCTTCGGAGACATCCATCCATACAGCCCCAACCCGCAGACACGCGCACACGCACACATCTACAACAGACGAAAACAGCTTCATAAATTGTTTTAAAAAAACGGGATTGTTTACAACAAATTATGAAATTATCGCCCACCTACACCCACCCGCATTCCCGTTTTATGTGTGTGTGTGTGTGTGTGTGTGTGTGTGTGTGTGTGTGTGTGTGTGTGTGTGTGCGTGTGTGTGTGCGTGCTTGCGTGCGTGCGTGCGTGCGTGCGTGCGTGCGTGCGTGCGTGCGTGTTGGGGTGTGTGTGTGTGTGTGTGCGTGTGTGTGTGTGTGTGTGTGTGTGTGCGTGTGTGGGTCAGTGTGTGTGTGTGTGTGTGTGTGTGTGTGTGTGTGTGTGTGTGTGTGGTGTGTGGTGTACGTGTTGTGTGTGCGATGCGTGAATGCTTTGCGCGCGCGCGAGCGTAGTGTGTGTGTGTGTGTGTGTGTGTGTGTGTGTGTGTGTGTGTGTGTGTGTGTGTGTGTGTGTGTGTGTGTGTGCCTTCCCTTGTTTGATTTGTGTTAGGTGGCTCTTTTTGTTGTTTTTTGTTTGTGTTTGGTGTGTCGGGTACGACGAGGGGGAAAGAAAGAAAGACCACAAAACAAAAAACAAAAACAAAAACCCCCAGAAAGAAACCCAAAAAGAAGATGGTGTGTCTCCATGCGCGTCGACGTCGCTGCAGGTTCGTTTTGGTGAACATCATTTGAGTGAAGCTGCATTGTATGGTATAAAGCTGTGTTGTGGTATCACTGTGCGTGTGCTATTGTGTTGTGCTGTTTGAAATTAGTTTTGCTTACTTTGAGAAAGGCCATACACGTACCGGTAAAAGCCCACTCACACACTCACGAATATGCACAACACACATTCACACACACACACACACACACACACACACACACACACACACGCACGCACGCACGCACGCACGCACGCACGCACGCACGGAACGCACGCACGCACGCACGCACGCACGCACGCACGCACGCACGCACGCACGACGCACGCACGCACGCACGCACGCACGCACGCATCACGCACGACACAGCACACCACTCACTCACGCGCACACAACACACACACACACACACACACACACACAACACACACGACACGCACGCACGCACGCACGCACGCACGCACGCACGCACGCACACGCACGCACGCACACACGCATACACCGCCTGCACGAGCACCCACACCACACCACACACACACACAACACACCCCACACCCACACACACACACACACACCACACACACAACACACCACGCATGCACGCACGCACCACGCACGCACGCACGCACGCACACATACGCACGCACGCACACAGGCACGACACCACACACGCAATACGCACGCAGACGCACCACACACCCGCCCGCCCTCACACAAGCACACACCACCCCCCCACCCCCACCCCCCCCCCCCCCCCCCCCCCCCGCCCCCAGCCCGCCTAGACACAATTAAGGGGAAATTACTCGGAATGAACAACTATCCATACAAGCCGGAAATAGTTAGTGGCCTTGAGTATATAGCGTGACGGGAGTCATTTCCGTACGCACTTAATTACAGGCAGCAGGCCATATATCTATCTATACCACTGCCTCTGAACCACTGAAAGCAGTGGCAGAGGTTCCCAGGGGGTTTGTTGATGTGTTGCTGAATAGGAAGTTAAAAAAAAACATTTCTCGATCGTACTTTTTTTGGCGTGTTTGCCGCACAGGGTGTTAACATTGATTAAATGGCATTATCGCGCCGGCGCACACACAAAGACACATATGCACTCACACACATACATTCACACTCACACATACACACCCCGTACCCCACGCACATCCACACACACTCGTACGCACGCACATCCACACACACACACACACAAAACACCACACACACACCACACACCCACACACACAAAAACACACACACACACTACAAACACACAAACCCCCACACCCCACACACACTCGTTCAATTCACAAACAACAACAAATGAATGCTTTCAAAAGTTTTTATTCAGTCATCAAATTATTCAGTTCAAAAGACCACAGTCATCATGATCATCACCTCGCATCATCGTGTGCTGTTCATATACTGTTTCAGGTTAACATATCTTCAGTCAAACAAATCGTCAGTCAAAACGTACTGTCAATCCCTAATCTAAAAATATATATATAAAAAAACAAAAAACAAAACAAAAACAACAACAAACAAAACAAAAAAACAAAAATTAATTATTATTTTTTAAAGAAAACAAAAGAAAGAAAGAAAGAAAGAAAAAAAGGAAAAAAGAAAAACAGAAGAAAGGTTTAAAAATAAAAATAAAATAAAAACAAAACAAAACAACAACAACAAAAAGATAGAGAGAAAAAAAGAAACGTTAGCGCCTAGATGATCAACACCTGTGAGAAGAAATACACTGTATCTAAATCCTCCCGTTTGTCCGTCTCCTCAGAGTACAGTTACCTAACTATTAATGTGTTACACATCTGTTTATATTATGTGTATGACGCTGTTCATTTTTTTTTAGTGCATTTTCATGAGTAATAATTATATATTTGAATAATACTTGTGGTTTTAACCTTGCCTGCACGCTACAGTCTACTGCGCACTATTAGACTGTCAATCTTTTACACATGTAGATGCTGTTTGTATGTTTGTCTGGTTGTTTGTTTGTAATGAGCGACTTTGCTGGC
>JABMCL010001577.1:22500-32500 GCA_018857735.1 Alviniconcha marisindica | reverse complement strand
ACTCCTGGCCTCTCCTGGTGGCCTCTTCTGCCCTCTTATACGTTTTCTGTCCTGCTTTTTTATGTTCAAGATTGTTTAACATGCACCCGTGTTTAACAAATATGTAAAACATCATTGTCTGGATCTCCGTCATAAACAGTGGTAAACGTAATCTACAGCTATACCAGCACAGTATCACGTCCAGTTCAACTCACACACACACACACACACACACACACACACACACACACACACACACACACACACACACACACACACAAACTGTGCGTGCTCAGGTCACATTTAGTTGATTGTAAGAATGATTAAAAAAGGAAGAGAAAGAAAGAAAGAAAGAAAGAATAAGAAAAAAGAAGAAAAAGAAAGAAAAAGAAAGAAAAAGAAAAAAAGAAAAAAAAGAAAAGAAAAAAAAAGAAGCACGGACACGTTATTCTGTAACCATTTCAAAAAATATCTTATAATTATGTACAAGCTGGCACTAAACGCCACTGCCGTCGTTCACAGGATGTTATCGCTGTGAAAATGAATAGTCTCACACCCAGGCAATGTTTTGGAGCCCCACGTACGTCATCAGAACGACAGCAAACAAGTTTTCAAGCCAACTTTCTAACAAGCACTATTCTTCACTAATCGGCACACAAAATACGACATTCAGACAAAATGCGCACACACAAACATTTTAACAGACAGCACACACACACACACACACACACACCACACACACACACACACACACACACACACATTTTAAAACAGACAATATCCACAAATTTGTCTATCTGCGATAATACTTCGGAAAGGAACGTCAATGGATGCAAATCCCAAAGCGATCATAGTCACAGAGGTTTTCTTTTCGTCCGCCATCCAGTGACCTATAAACATTCAAAATCGACAATTCTGTGACCTATCAACATTCAAAATCGACCAGCTATTGACCTATCTGTTCAACATGACCTTCCACTGACCTATCAAGATTCAAAATTGACCATTCTGTGTCCTTCAACATTCAACATCGACAATTCTGTGACCTATCAACATTCACCGTTCTGTGACCTATCAACATTCAGCATTCTGTGACCAATCAACATTCAACATTCTGTGACCTATCAACATTCAGCATTCTGTGACCAATCAACATTCAGCATTCTGTGACCAATCAACATTCACCATTCTGTGACCTATCAACATTCAGCATTCTGTGACCAATCAACATTCAAAAGCGACCATCTAGTAGCCAGTCTGTTCAACATCGACTTTCCAGTGACCTAACAAGTTTCAAAATCGACTATTCTGTGGCCTGTCAACATTCAGCCTCGACCATTCAGTTCAGTTCAGTTCAGTTCAGTTCAGTTCAGTTCAAGGTGGTATCCATGCGCTCGAAAAGTCCATATGCGCTCCACCCCGTCTCTCAGAGGTTTCCCCAAGGTTGCCTTTGAAGCAGTTCCAGTGTTCGCCTGGAACCATCCAGGAACATGTCACTATTTATATCCGACCATCCATGACCTATCCATAAGAATGCACTGTGTTGTAATCAGCAGCGTGACATGTACGTTAACTGGCTTCAGGACGAAAGCGTCTGGCTTCTACAGGGGCCACGTAAGAGCGATAGTCATATCATGGTTTTGATTGTAATCGTCATCATTAGTTGGCATGTGTTAATAACACTTTGTCCCCACAGAAACGATTTTTAACACACATACACGCGCGCGCACGCACACACACGCACACGCACACACACACACACACACACACACACACACACACGGAGTCCCCACAGTGGACGATTTCACGTCGGAGGAGACACTTATGGAGACACGTCATGGTTGATGACGCCTTTTTCATGTAGCATCATCAGAGGGAGGTAAACTCGGAGGGCGTCCGTCGGCCCATCGCACGCTGCCTTGGGCAACTGCAACATAAAAACATAGAGGTATACATAAACACACGCACCTCGCTATTCGCCATAGCCTGTTATGTAGCATTCTGGTTCCCGATAGCTCATAGGATATACCTCCTGTAATGTACCTTTCTGGTTCCAGGTAGCTCATAGGATATACCTCCTGTTGTGTACCATTCTGGTTCCCGGTAGCTCATAGGATATACCTCCTGTAATGTACCATTCTGGTTCCCGGTAGCTCATAGGACATACCTCCTGTAATGTAGCATTCTGGTTCCCGGTAGCGCATAGGACATACCTCCTGTTATGTACCTTTCTGGTTCCCGGTAGCTCATAGGATATACCTCCTGTTATGTACCATTCTGGTTCCCGGTAGCTCATAGGATATACCTCCTCTAATGTACCATTTGGGTTCCAGGTAGCTCATAGGATATACCTCCTGTTGTGTAGCATTCTGGTTCCCGGTAGCTCATAGGATATACCTCCTGCTGTGTAGCATTCTGGTTCCAGGTAGCTCATAGGATATACCTCCTGCTGTGTAGCATTCTGGTTCCCGGTAGCTCATAGGATATACTTCCTGTAATGCAGCATTCTGGTTCCCGGTAGCTCATAGGATATACCGATCAGAATTTTACGACAGGCCCTCCAGGATGATTAAGTAGCTGCATCACCAAACCAAGTTAGTAATTAGGTTTTAACGTCCCGTCAACAGCAAACGGTCACCCCAGGACGATCAAACCGTTGTCATAAGCAAATGCATATTTCAAAACTATTATTATTATTATACGCGTAAACCCTTTCTCAAGTCAAATCCACAAAGTCAGTCCATGCACACAAAAATAAAACGAAACACGCATACACAAACCCAAACCCTCGGGGATGGGGGTGTTGATAATGAGTAATAATAACGAATATTTATCTGCGTCTTCTATCAAATGGGCGCGAGGCGCTTATGTTCAAGGTACTAGTAAATTAGATAGAAACTATTCCACAGAGAGAGAGAGAGAGAGAGAGAGAGAGAGAGAGAGAGAGAGAGAGAGAGAGAGAGAGAGAGAGAGAGAGAGAGAGAGAGAGAGAGAGAGAGAGAGAGAGATCTTGAAAACAAAACAAAACAAAGAACAGCAACAACGACAACCTTTTTGCTCTTATGAATACAATACTGTACCATTATGCAAGTTACTGTGCAAACCTAAATGCATAAAGCAAACAAGATACGGCTTTGGGTGATGTACCACGTAATACTGATCAAGTTCTTCCGATTACTTATTAAGTTATTCCGGGTACACTGTGGTTATTGGGGCCGGGTCAGATCAAGTTTAAGGCAAAGAATGTGCAGCCTACGCAGTATACAAGTTCATGCCGAAGTCCGCTTTTCCTGACAGAACAATTAAGTTTATCCAATCATGTGGCTGTGACTCAGAGAGGCGTTTGCCTACCCAGGATGACGATAATAATGAAGTGGTTATATACTAGGTCCACTGGTTTGTGAGAAAATACTGCCCTAAACAGTCTTCCTGTTTGTACCGCATAATATTCAATTAATTAACAACAACAAAAAACACCACACACACACACACACACACACACACACACACACACACACACACACACACACACACATACATACACACACACACACACGCATACACACACACGCGCTCATACACACACACACACACGCACATACACACACACACACACACACACACACACACACACACACACACACACACACACACGCATACACACACACGCGCGCATACACACACATACACACATACATACACTCACACACACACACACATACATACACGCACACACACGCTAACACACACACACACACCATACACACACACACACACACACACACACACACACACACACACACACACACCACACACACACACACGC
Organism: Alviniconcha marisindica; assembly: GCA_018857735.1. NCBI lineage: Eukaryota > Metazoa > Mollusca > Gastropoda > Provannidae > Alviniconcha > Alviniconcha marisindica. Next base: position 28,695 of record JABMCL010001577.1, on the reverse strand, counting down.
ACCCCCCCAAAAAAAAACCCACCCCCCCCAAAAAACAACAACAAAAACAAACAACAAAAACAACAAACAACAACACAAATACCCAACCCCCCACCCCCCCCCCCCCCCCCACACACACAAGAACAACAACCTTTCCAGTAAATACCCGTACCTTTAACTACCGATTTACGGCTGGTTCTCCTAAGGATCCCGCAGGGACTGGGCGGGGCTCGAGCGAGGATGAGGGTGGGCTTGGCGCGGGTGCCCACGTAACTGTCCGCGTCATCGCACGTGCGGTACCCGCTGACCGCCCTCTGTGCAGCACGCGCAATGGACGCCTTCATGGTGGACTGCATGTCGGCCTCTGCGTCGCCCGCAGCGTCTTTCACCTCCACCTCCTCCTCCTCCTCCTCCACCTCCTCCTCCTCCTCCTCCTCCTCCTCCTCCTCCTCAGCCCGTGTCGACTCGTCCTCGTCGTTTTCGTGATAGTCGTCGTCAAAGGCTTCCTCCTCGTCGTCATTTTCCTTATTCTCATCCACACCGTCTTGTGAGGAGTCGAGGGTTCGTTGTCGCGTTTGTTGTTGCTGTTGTTGTCGTTGTCGTTGTTGTTGTTGCTGTTGTTGTTGTTGGGCTTTGTCTTTTGGGTTATCGAGTTGAAGCCTGGCGCTTTTCTCTGCTTTAGAGTGCGAGTTCTTTTTCTGCGCTTGTGGAGAGCGTTGCTGCGAGCTGGCGAAGCTCGGCTGCTGGAACGGAGACTCGTAGATCTCCGCCAGCGTCTGTTCGATCAGGCGGTTCCGCTGCTCGAGGCTAGGTAGGTCGTGGTTTTCGTCGCCGACGTGGTCGTAGCCGCCAGCACCACCACCACCACCACCACCACCACCAGCAGAAGCAGCGCTGTCGTCGGCGTTGAAAAACCGCACACTGTTCTTCCCGGACAGCACTGTTGTCCACGGTCCTTCCTGGCGGTTTCCGTCGTCTTGGAAGAAGGCACCTCCTCCGCCAATAATGAAACCACCACCACCACCGCCTGCGACACCGGCGGCCATGGTTCCGCCGTCCTCCCACATGGCAGGCAACAACGCCCCCTCCGAGTCTTCCGGCGAGGGAGGCAACTGCTCGAACTCTCGCAAACTCATCACGTGACTCTCTCCACCGCCGTTGATTGGCAGTCGCTCACCGGGGTCGCTACCGACTCCGCCGTCGACCTGAGGCGGAGCTTCCGGAAGAACGACGTCATCCGGGACGTGTTGGTGGTGTTGCTGTTGGTGGTGTTGTTGGTGGTGCTGGTTGCCGCGGTTGTGATGGTGGTGCTGTTGGTTGCGGTGATGGACCTCCACCACAACATCCGCGAGGTTCTGAGCCAGCTCGAAGGTCTGGAGGTCTTCGCAGTGCTCCAAGTCGCTGCTGGACATGGAATCTATCTGAGCATCGGAGTCGGAGTCGCAGCAGCCACAGCCTCCAGGAGATGCCGGAAGAGCTCCACTGAGGGATGATGGAGGAGGAGGAGGAGGAGGAAGAGGAGGAGGACTGTGTACTGCGAAACTGCCGCCGTGTGCAGTAGCAGGAGGTTGAGGAAGGCGACAAAGAAGGGAATCAAGCCTTCTGGGTGTTGGCAGCAACCCACCGCAATGACAAAACCGCTCCTGGACGCTTCGTTTCACATCGTCGCAGGAGAAAACAGCCGCGCCATAGTCAACAGAACGCTCACGGCACCTTTGGATCTTGCAAAGACCACTGCCGCCAGTACCACCAGCGGCAAATGACCTCACGTTCTGAGACGACCGGAACACAACAGCAGTAGTAGCAGTAGTTATTGTTGCAGTAGTAGACGACTCGCCCAGCACAGGTTTTTGCGATGACTTACCAGGACCGCGAGCGACCCTTGAGGTCGTGACGGTGTTCGTCGTCACACTGAACGCCGCGCTCGTCGGGGTGACGTTCCACGTGGGGGACGATGCTGAAGACGAAGACAAGGACGAGGACGAGGACGAGGACGAGGACGAGCCCAAAGACGACGACGCTGACGAGTCCGGAGAAAAAGGCCTGGAGAAGGACGCGGTGGACAGAGACGGGTCTGGAGAGGAACACGAGGAAGAACTTGAAGCTGAAGACAAATCCCACGCAGAAGAAGCTGAGTAACAAAGCTCTGTAGAAACAGACGACAGAGAATCTTCCGCAAAAGCCGAGGCAAAGGATGAAGACACTGACGAACAAGCAGAAGGTTTCAACGAGCTGGACGTATCAGACTGACGCAACCACGCCGAATCCTGAGAAAACGACGAAGACGGCGCGACGACCGACGACTCGGAAGAACGAGATGATTTAGACACTGACGACAAAGACGGCGGATGAGACGTCCAGCTGGAAGACGATCCAGATGCCAAAGCAGAAGCAGAGGACGACCAGGGCGAAGAATTAAAAGAAGACGAGGAAGAAGACGAAGAAGCCGAGACAAAGGCGTCCCCTACGTCTGGAGAAGGCAGAAGGAGGTACGGGTGCACAGGTGCCTCAGGCTGCTGATGGCCAGTCCAGGTGTTTCGCTGGTCTGGAGGAGGCAGAGGGAGGTACGGGTGTTCACCTGCCTCAGGTTGGTGATGGTCAGTCCAGGAGCTACGGTCGTCTTGAGGAGGCACAGGGAGGTACGGGTGTTCACCTGCCTCAGTCTGGTACTGGTCAGTCCAGGAGCTACGGTCGTCTTGAGGAGGCACAGGGAGGTACGGGTGTTCACCTGCCTCAGTCTGGTGATGGTCAGTCCAGGTGTTTCGTTTGTCTCGAGGAGGCAGAGGGAGGTACGGGTGTTCACCTGCCTCAGGCTGGTGATGGTCAGTCCAGGTGTTTCGTTTGTCTCGGGGGAGGCAGAGGGAGGTACGGGTGTTCACCTGCCTCAGGCTGGTGATGGTCAGTCCAGGTGTTTCGTTTGTCTGGAGGAGGCAGAGGGAGGTACGGGTGTTCAACAGTCTCAGGCTGAAGCTGGTCAGTCCAGGCGACACGGGCGTGCGGACGGCGTTCGTTTTCTGAGGAGGCGGGGAGGAGGGTGTTTACCCCCGACATGGTCAGCCGGGTTTCTTTTGGGGGGGCAAGGAGGTTAAAGGGGGGCCCTCAGGCTGAACTGGCACCCCACAAAGGAGGAAAACGGCGGTCAGAGGGGTCACTCGAAGGAAAGCCGGAATTACAACATTTAAGCTGCCCCCCCAGATGACACACAAAGGAGGAAAAGAGCCATAAAGGAAAGGAAGGAAAGAGGGAATACAAAATTAGATTGCAGAGAGAGAGAGAGAGAGAGAGAGACAGAGACAGAGACAGACAGACAGAGAGAGAGAGAGAGAGAGAGAGAGAGAGATTAAAGCAGACGGAATTAAAGGGGAGCCGAAGGGAAAGATAGAATACAAACTTAGACTGCACATAGAGAGGGAGCAAAGCAAGCCATTAAAGGAGAACAGAAGGGAAAGATTGAATACGAAACTAGACGGGACCACAGTTCCTGCAGAGCGTGTTCTACAGTTCTGCCCCCTAATCAGAGAAGCAAGAAGACAGCAGTGGTCCCATGGTGCAACACTGCAAGAACAGCTGAGTGGCTACATGTGGGACCTTCTGAAGACTACAACCTTCATCCAAACCACCGGACTAAAAATACCATTTGAGGCAGAATCATGCTCGAACACAGAAGACGAAGACGCATTGTTTCGAACAACCACGCAAAAGGAAATAATTATTTGCACATCAGGCCGAACACCGACGTCTTCGTTTTCGGTCTCTTTTAATAGAAACAATCGATCAAAAACGAGTTGCCTGACTGATTGTTATTGTAATGCATCTGCTGGCTGGATGAATAGGCCAACACAACTGTTCAATAAATGGGCGAATGAATAACTGAACGAACGCTACCGCAGTAGCACGTGAAAGATCCTGGTCATTAAAAGTGCAGGTGGCAGGTTACAGCTGAACACGCATGCACCCTACGTATGTGGCTTTGCATGAAGTGACGTGACGTGGTGTATGGTTGTATGGTGTACACAGAACGAGCAGAGACAGCAGCAGTTTCACGTGGCACCAGCCATGTATTAACCGAACAGCGCCGTAAGTACACCTCATCGGTGGATATTCAAAAACGCACTTAAAAAAAGAAGAAGCAACACACACACACACACACACACACACACACACACACACACACACACACACACACACACACACACAACACACACACACACACACACACACACACACACACACACACACACACACACACACACACACACACACAAAGCTAGTCACTCATTCAGAATCGTGGCGGAGAATAGCGCTATAATAAAAACGATCAACAACAAAGAATCAAGAGTCGCAATGAAACAAAGCGCAAAAATTAATTTAGGGGTTGAACAAATGTCTGGTTGTCAAACAGCCCTGGTACGTAAGTCGTTCAGCGGACTCGAACCTAGCTCACCGCTTTGGCTTGACCTATCACAACACACTGACACCAGCAAGAACACCAAGGTTTGGGCTGTCATAACACACTGACACCAGCAAGAACACCAAGGTTTGGGCTGTGTCACAACACACTGACACCAGCAATTACACCAAGGTTTGGGCTGTCATAACACACTGACACCAGCAAGAATACCAAGGTTTGGGCTGTGTCACAACACACTGACACCAGCAAGAACACCAAGGTTTGGGCTGTCATAACACACTGACACCAGCAAGAACACCAAGGTTTGGGCTGTGTCACAACACACTGACACCAGCAATTACACCAAGGTTTGGGCTGTCATAACACACTGACACCAGCAAGAACACCAAGGTTTGGGCTGTGTCACAACACACTGACACCAGCAAGAACACCAAGGATTGGGCTGTGTCACAACACACTGACACCAGCAAGAACACCAAGGATTGGGCTGTGTCACAACACACTGACACCAGCAAGAACACCAAGGTTTGGGCTGTCTCAAATGATTGAACCAATGAATCGTTAAATGGGCAGTCAGTCAATCAGTCAGTCAGTCAGTCAGTCAAACGGTCAGCTCGTCAGATAGTCAGTCAAACAGTCAGTTCGTCAGCTGGTCAGTCAAACAGTCAATCAGTCAATCAGTTCGTCAGACAGTCAAACAGTCAGTTCGTCAGATAGTCAGTCAAACAGTCAGTCCATTCAATCAGTTCGTCAGACAATCAAACTGTCAGTTCGTCAGATAGTCAGTCAAACAGTCAGTCATTCAATCAGTTCGTCAGACAATCAAACTGTCAGTTCGTCAGATAGTCAGTCAAACAGTCAGTCAGTCAGTCATCAGTCAATCAGTCAGTCAATCAGTTCGTGAGATAGTCAAACAGTCAGTTCGTCAGATAGTCAGCCAAACAGTCAGTTCATCAGATAGTCAGCCAAACAGTCAGTTCATCAGATGGTCAGCCAAACAGCCAGTCAGTCAGTCAGTTCGTCAGATAGTCAGTCAAACAGTCAGGCAGCCAAACAGTCAGTTAATCAGCCAGCGGGTTAGTGATGGGTTAATAAACAGACGAAGGAGTGACGCCGGCTGGAAAGCACTGACAAGAGAAGACAAATCAATCTGTCAACCTGCGCTTCAACTTTCACATTTCACGCGGCATGTCGTCATTACCGGCGTATTAATACCACATGACCACAACCAGTCAATGTTCGTATGTCAGGCTTTGACGCCGCGAGACAGACTGAGGTTCTGTGTATGTGTATGTGTGTGTGGGTGGGGAGGGGGTCGTGCGCGGATACGTGCGTGATGAGTGCGTGCGTGGCTGGTGCGTGCGTGCGAGCGTGAGTGTTTGTGTTTGCGTGTGCGCGTAGCGTGTGCCTTGTTTGTGCGTTGTGTGCCTCGTGGTGCCTTGAGTGTGGTGTGTGTGTTTGTTGTGTGTGTGCGTGTGCGTGTCGTGTGCTGTGTGTGTGCTTGTGGGTGTGTGTGTGTGTGTGAGTGTGTGGTGGTGTGTGTGTGTGTGCTGTGCTGGTGTGCGTGCTGCGTGCGTGTGGTGTGTAGTGCTGCGTGCGTGCGTAGCTGTGTGTTGTGTGTGCTGGTTGCCTGTGCGTGCGTGCGTGTGCGTGTGCTGGTGCGTGCGTGGTGCGTGCGTCTGTGCGTGCTGGTGTGTGACATACGCAGCTGTGTCGCAACCCAGTGTTAATATCATCGACCAGTCAGTCAATGTCTGTCAGACTTTGACGCCACGCCGCGTGACAGATTGACGTTGTGTGTGAGT
>JABMCL010001577.1:5000-10000 GCA_018857735.1 Alviniconcha marisindica | reverse complement strand
GCAGAGAACAAAGACAAGAACAAGAAGAAAAAGAAAAAAGAAAAAAGAAAGAGCAAAAGAAGCAAACTTTCATGCTAACGTAACACCCACAATGGCTACAACGAAACGTAGACGTGGGAAAAAAGCAAAGAAGAACAACAAGAAGCTAGGAGACAAAAGACAAGACAAAAAGAAGCAAACGTGTTCATGCAACGCAGGTAGTAAACATAAGACCCACTGACACAGGCTATTATAAACGAAACGTGTAAGACGTAAGAAAAAGCAGAGACTGAACCGACGACGACAAGAAGCAAGAAGACAAAAGAAAGACAAGACAAAAAGAAGCAAACGTACGTGCAACGCAGTCAGCCAACGTAAGACCCACACAACAGGCTACAGGCTTATAACCGGAAACGTATAAGACGTAAGAGAAAGCAGAGAACCAACGACGACAAGAAGCAAGAAGACAAAATAAAGACAAGACAGAAAGAGCAAACGTCCATGCAACGCAGGCCAGCTGGCAGTTACAAGACCCACTCAACAGGCTATTATAAACGACACTGACGACAAGAAACAAAGATGCGATCTTACCATCACGCGCCAGAGGAGGCTGAAGCCGTCGTGTTTTCCCCTCAGCCGTGAAAGAATCCCACGGAAAATAGAAAAGGAGAGACAGAATTGAAGCGTTGCAGCAGGAACAGTCAATGCGCATCTCGGCTCAGCAGCAACGGTGGCTGAATTTGTTCCACGCTGGCACGCAGAGATCAAACCTTCTTCGCCCACTCTCCTCTCTCTCTCTCTCTGTCTGCCTCTCTCTCTCTCTCTCTCGTTCTCTCTCATCGACTCAACATCTCGTCACACGATCTACAGACACAGCTATTGCTGGCGCCTGGCTCTTTCTCAGTCCGTCACGTCACTCAGTGTCTGCCGGCCTTCTGGGCTCGACGTCACGTCACTCGGTGTCTGCCGGCCCTCTGACTCGACGGCACGGTCTTCTCGGGTGTTCTGCTGCTGCGACGTACGTACGTCAGCGCTTGTCCCACGGTCCTCACGGCGCGGCCGGCAAGCCGTGAGATTTCAAAGCGTGGTTATAATAATGATGTGGTACTGTGGCTCTTTCGGTCTCGGGCCGACTCATGCCCCGACGGCAATGACGCCAATTGTCGGAGAATGATCGACTCTCGGGTGCAATTACGACTCGTCTCGTGCGGTTTTAAATTATAGGGCAGCGGAGAGCTGGTCTTGCTGTTGAAGGGCGTATGGGACGAAGGGAGACGACTCTAATTTCTTTTGTGTGTGCACCAGCCTAATGCTGCTAAGATATAGGACTACCACCTTGTCTACACTCATCATTTCCACTCGCATTCTCATACATTTTCATAAATTCACATCGACACTGGGGTTGCAGTTCAGTCCACGTACTGTGACATGGAATCAACAGCATGATTATAAAGATCTCAATGTGAATGGCATAAGCCATGCCACGGTGAATTATACACATTGATACGTACGTTTACATAATACAGGAAACATTATTAAATGAGATCCATTCTTTCCTTTCTAAACTAATATGTACAAAGAGCATTGCCTTCACACTTTTGTAACTGGTTAGATTAGAGAAGGCACATTTTCCTAGCTGAATGGATTGTCTACCCTGGACTGTCCTTTTGGGGGGGAAACAACGCCTTACACTAAGCTGTGCAGCCAAATTTATGACATTGCTATGCAGTTACTCACAAATAGGTATTGTTCGAGCAAGCGCTGAGGCTACTCAATGTCAAGCTTGGTAAAAAATAAAAAATAAAAACAACCAGGAACCTGAGCTGCCGGCTACTCCAATGACCCAAACCTCGTGAAGAGAAAGGGGAAGTAGGATTTACCCAATGCAGGCTAGGTTACATTGAAGAGAGGTCACATTCAGTGTTATGTACCCTTTCGGTTTCAAGGTGCTCAACACACCGAGGCTGAAAAGTGTGGTGTTGACTCACCCCTGGACAAAGCTTGACACGTACTGTTGTACAACATGCACCTGCGGGATGACAAATATGACTTAGCTGCAGGCCGCCCCAGAGCCTGGTTGTGTATATGACCCCGTCAGTCTAACTATGCGATAAATGCCTAAATATTACTGAAACTTTCGAGAATGCTTCAGACAGGCTAGAGGATGGTCTCTTCAGAGGTAATTGTGGAGGGGTGGGAGGTGGGACATTTTTTTGCCGGGGAGCAATTCCCCACTGACCTTTCTGCTGGAGCGCTCACAGTGAAAGAAGCCACAAAAGCACGCTTGAATCTCGTTGCCCTGCGGATGCGCGCGCACCCATGATCCAATGATCTTATCTGGCTATCTGAAATGCCCTGTGCCGCAGCAGTAGTGGCTGCTCCTATTCGAAAGCTGTGTGATTTAAACTGTTTGGGGCAGAAATGACAAAACTGTAGGGCTCCCCGTAGCTGCTCGTTAAACTTGGCGCGCGTGACAGGCACGCTGGGGCAATACAGAAATAAAGGACCTGCTGTAGCACCTCGCACGGACAAGTACGCCTTCATGATCTGAAGAGGGCAGTCCTGCGGCGAGGTGGTACCTTTTATTGTTAGGGTCAAGGACTTGCCTTTGCTGTGCTTGAAGTGAATGAAGGTCACTGTCAAGGATGTGTCTTTGATTTCTAGCTGTTTCCACTGCAACAAATTAGGGTTAGTAGCGTTAGCCGACTTGTACGGTCATTTCCCCAATGCGCAGGAAGGCATGGAAAGCCAGACAGAACATTGCCTCGTACAAAGCTCTGTGGTGCTTCCCTGGCACCGTAAACTCTAGGGCCCCCAACAGCTTGCTAAGCATGGGCTTGTCGATGGGCATTCTGAGGTCGAATTGCTTACTGAGTTTGTGGCATGCAGACAATAATTTCTGGACTAAGAAGGTAGTTGTGGGATCACTCCCCCCTCTTCTTCTTCTTCTTCTTCTCTCTCTCTCTCTCTCTCTCTCTCTCTCTCTCTCTCTCTCTCTCTCTCTCTCTCTCTCTCTCTCTCTCTCTCTAGCAAACACTCAAGGTGCAGTCTGATTGTGTAGATTGTAAGGTATTGTGTACAGGTGATTTTCTTCTTCTCCTCTTTAATCTCGACGAGAGGACGTCGACATTAAAGAGGTGAAGAAGAAAATCACCTGTACGAGTGCGAGTGTGTATGCTTGTGTGCGCGTGTGGACGTGTATGTGTATGTGCGAGTGTGCGTGCGTGTCAGTGTGTGTGTGTGTGTGTGTGTGTGTGCGCGCGCGCGTGCGTGCGTGCGTGCGTGCGTGCGTGCGTGCATGCGTGCGTGCGTGCATGCATGCGTGTGTGTGTGTGTGTGTGTGTGTGTGCGTGCGTGCGTGCGCGTGCGTGCGTGCGCGTGCGTGCGTGCGCGTGCGTGCGCTCGCGTGTGTGTGTGTGCGTGCGTGTGCGTGCGTGCGTGCGTGGGTGTGTGTGTGTGTTCTTGTGTGTTTGTGCTGGTCTATCATTTCGTAGCCTCTCCCGGGCTTTCTCCCATGGTCTCTGGTCGCCTTCCTCAACTCTACACAATCTGTCTATACCCAATGATATCCACACCGGCCTAAGCTTACGCTGTCACCTTTCCTTCATTGTGAGGGGCAAAGTCAAAAGACAGTATCTACAAACCGCAATATTCTGGCAGAGAAAGGAGATCCTCAAGCGTGTATTCGAACCAGCGTAAAGTTGCCTTACCTACCTCTAAGCCAAACCGGCTCCCGGCAGTGACTCGACTTATCCACTTGGCCTCTTCCCATCTTCAATTATTATCTTGTATGTGTCTCGCTTGTGTGTGTTTCAGTGCTATAAGCGGTTCTGGTCTTGCTTACCTCTCTGAACTGCTGCATGTCTACACTCCGTCTCGTACACTACGCTCTTCTTCTGACACCCGCATGCTGGAAATCCAACAATACAAACGCAAGACTCATGGCTTTTTTCGCACCTTCTCTTGCTTTGGACCCCACATTTGGAATTCACTCCCACAAGACCTTAGACACTGCTCAACCCTGTCATCTTTTAAAACCAAACTGAAAACCTTCCTCTTCTCACATTATTTCCATCCTAACCAATATCAGTACCTAGTTTCTGCTACGTGTGTGTGTGTGTGTGTGTGTGTGTGTGTGTGTGTGTGTGTGTGTGTGTGTGTGTGTGTGTGTGTGTGTGTGTGTGTGTGTGTGTGTGTGTATGTTTGTAGTGCGTTTTCTGTTTGTTTTGTTTTTTATAATACTTTATGTAAACTGTTTTGGTAGAGATGATGATATGTGTATAGAATATCATATTTAGGTTAACATGTATCATGTGAGCGCTCAGGGCGTTGATGAGCCCATGATGATAAATGTACATTATTATTATTATTACCTAAGCCACTTCGGGGGTCGGTTTTTCCCACCCCAATCGAGAACCGGTATCTCCCCCCCAGGGAACCGCAAAAGGGGGGAGGGGGAAATGGGTGGGGGTAGGGGGGGTAGGGGGTAGGGGGGGGGGGAACCCAGAAGCAAACGGAGAAAAGGGAAAGGGGAAGGGGGGGAGAAGGGGAAAGGAGGAGAATTTCATGCGACCACGTCGTGAGTGGCCACCGACGTGATGTTTAAAAACGAGCCTTGGTTTGAGGTTTCATGTCCAGGTAAACACGCAGAGGGCAATTTCCCCGAGCAAAGGCACAGCCCGTCCTTTCGTCGTCGCACTGGGATTCCTGCGCGGGAGGAAACTGTGGTTTAAGTTTGTTTGAAAGAGGAAATCGCGGAGAGTGGTCTCTTTGAACCCTTTCATCATCTGTCCTTGGCCCGGAGGGGCCTTTTCCCCCTTTGTGTTTGGTGGTGTGTGTGTGTGTGTTGGGGGTGTGTGTGTTTTGGGGGTGTGTGTGTGTGGTGTGTGTTTTGTTTTGTGTTGTGTGGTGTGTGTGTGTGGAGAGAAAAGAGAGAGAGAAAAAGGAGAGAGAGGAGGGAGAGACGAAGGGAGAGAGAGAAGGGGAGATTGTGTGTTTAAGGCTTCATGGATGCGTGTATG
>JABMCL010002267.1:0-10313 GCA_018857735.1 Alviniconcha marisindica | reverse complement strand
AGAAATTCATCTGGCAGCATATAATACAACAAAGCAACCCATATATCAAAGATTATTTAGGACATCTGCACATATAATACACACATTAAAGTCAGTCAAATGCACTTCAAACATAAATAACGCACACACCCAGTCAAAAATACACGTACAAGGTCATGTACACTACTCATTACACCTGAATTCTACACACACACACACACACTCAGAGGAAGTCATTTCCATATTCACTGAATCATTTGAAAGGTCTGAACAAAACTAAAAGACAGAAGTCTCATATTAGTTTTACAAACAAGAATTCTAAAACTAAACTGGTAGAAGATGACGGTGAGAAAAGAAGCAACAGTGTGAGGGTGATGGAGCTTGCCTACCTCCCAACATGCGGACCTCCACCTCCAGAGTGGCCAGGTTCTCCAGGGCTGCCAGGCAGGCGTCGTCTTCCAGGGGCTTGCCGGCGCAGAACACCGCCAGCTCCTCTGCTGGCAAACCCTCCCTCTGCTCCACCAGGGCCTGCACAAAACGGCACATTGCAAAACAACAACAACAACAAACTGTACTTCTGCTGATACAATGATAGTGTTATACTTATAGTCAGAATGGTTAGCAGATCACACAACAATACAACAACAAACATCTGTTTGTGCTTCCGCTGATAGTGTTAAACAGTTATTTGTACTTCTGCTGATATTTGGGGGCATTTGCTGGCACAAAATGGTAACAACAACAACAAACATTTATTTGCGCTTGCGTCGAGAGTGTGATAGCGACACTGGCTGGCATATTGCAAAGTGTGATAGTGACACTGGCTGGCACATCGCAACATGATAACAACAACAAACATTTATACGCGCTTTGGCTGACAGTGTTATAGTTACACAGGCTGGCACAACACAAAACGGTAACAACAATGAACAGTCATTTAAATTTCTGCTGATAGTGTGATAGTCACATTTGTTGGCGCATCACAAAATAGTAATACTAACAACAACAAACATTTATTTGTGCTTCGGCCGATAGTGCAATGCAGCAATAGTCGCATTGTTACACGTGCTGGTACACAATGTCTGTGTTTCCACTGATATAGTGACTGTCACAACAGCTGGTACACCCAGTACTGCAAAATGATAACAACAATGAACACTGTCAAGGCTGGAGGCATACTTTGCACCATGCATGATACATACGATTTGCTGATGCACAGCTATTTACTTCTCCACATACATTTGCTTTGATTCTTCATACATTTGCTTTGATTCTTTTCTTCAATAAACAATGGATGGAATATCCTGCCAGGCCAGTTTGTTCCATTTTAACTAGTTCAAGCTATAAAAGCTGACTGGCTATGGTACAATCCCACCTACACAGTGATGCATACTAATGCTATCTTAAGGCACATGTTCTGCTAGTTGCTAAGGGGCTTGAATTCTCCCCTACCCTCCCCAGTACACACACAAACACACACAGAGGTATGAAAATGAACATGGTTAAAAACAAAAAAAAACAATAATTTTGGGTGTGAAGATTTTATAATTCATTATACACTAAGGTCATACAAAATGCTAAGTAGATTCTATGATGGGTGGAAACTAATTATAAAATATGACCAAAGTACTGTAAGGCAGGGTCTGTTCAGAAACTCAAAGTCAAACAGAAAAATACACATCACAACTGTACAAACCTTCACATCTTCGATGGTCTCTGAACCCGTAACATCAAGGGTATGAGTTTGCTGAGAGTGCACAAACAACTGCATGTTGGATGATTCTTGATCTGAAAACATGAAATAAAGGAATACTACTATTTATAAATGTAGTCAAGTCACCCATTGTTCACTAGTTTCAAAACTTCTGGCATACATTACATGTGTGTGTGCATGTGCGTATGCATTGTAGCACATGCAAATTCTGACAGTGACACTGTGTCAATATAAAATCTAATGCTTTATTCTTAGCCTTTACTGACTCTTAAGTTTGATCAAAAGTGCACAGAAAAAGGGACTGTGTGTGTGTGTGCGCATGCATGCGTGCAAGCGCGCTTTGGGGGTGAATCACAATCCAGAACTGCACAAAAAATTCCGTTAAAGTGAAACCACCTCTCATTTTTGGAATACCCATCTTGAGCAGCAGAATTCAGGAACTGCACAAATCACAACTTTGCTTGGATTGTAATATTTAAACACCACAGGCCGTTAGTGTTACTGTTAGGCTTTCTCTTAAATGAAATTGGACATGGGATTTTTAATGTGATCATTGATCTTGCACTTAAGTCTTAATGCGTGCTGTTCACATGAACTTTACGATGACTGTGAGGGAGGCACTGACGAGTCTGCACGAATACTGACTAACTTGAGAGAACAGAAAAATTGTCCCTCACCCTGTCACTAGTGTCAGTGTCAATTAAAAACAATGCAAAACATTCCAGTATATACACAATAAAACCAAAGGTAACCACATACCTGCGGCACTCCTTACTGAGTAATCAGTACGAATAAATACAGTCGATCTATGTAGCTGAACGATGGTGCTTTGGTGGATTGTTGGGAGTGGAACACGTTTCGTTACTTCAATGTTTCACAGCTAGCCTACAGAACTTATATAAAATGCCTTACGCAGTTACAGTTCAGTTCAGTGTTAACACAGAGTGGTGCAAGAAGTTACACGTGACTATTTTAGTCACGTACAGAAACATATTTACGCCTGTAAACAGAATCAACAAAGCATTTTACTTACCGAATTACACCACACGTGAGATTGCAAGAAGAGCTGTAATGGAAAGGCCGGAAGTAGGATTGTGGGATTAGAACAGTTCCGGTTATGTGCACAAGTACTGATGACGTCAGAAGGAAACTGCTTGAGGGCCAGACTGCACAAGTATTAGTGACTTCAGATGAAACTATTTTTCTTGGATTGAGCAGAAAATGCAAAAAGAGAGAGAAAAAAGGCTTTGTTCTTAATACAAACTAGTGAAAACAATTACATCTACAGTAGCTATCCATAGTAGGAACAGAACAACATTTTAACGTTTTAATTATTTTGTCAAGAAAAGTAAACGTGCATAAAAATAAAAAATCTTAGAGGGGAGACAACTGCGAATATTGACAATTCGATAATGCTCTCCACATTCAGTCACGTGACCTGTAGGTGTTCGCTAAAATACAGGTGGGTTTGATGCAGGTTAAATTTTATCGAATTCTTTCGTTATGTGTTGATATGCGGGCATCCACTACGTACTATAAGCATGGAACTTTTTCGTCCTGCACATTGTTTTAGCGATGCCTTGCCCCGAAAGTGCAGAAAAGTCGGCATTCCATTGGTAAATTATCCCAAGTTTGGATCGAAAAGCTCAAAAATAATGGCAGTGCCCACTTCCGAGCGATACATTTTGGCTGGAGTCAGCGTTTATTTTGTGTATAAACTGTTGTAAGTAATGCTGCAGAGTTCGAATAAGCCTTTCGCAGCACTTGGCTTGGACCAGCTTCACTTATTTGTGCTATTTTTTTGTTCATCGTGTTGTCCTGTTTTAGACCGATTTTATGCTTCTGAAACTGAAAGTTTTTTGGGCTTTCGGAGGCTTGGTCCCGGATATTCACTATTCACTCGTAGTGTTGGCAATGTATAGGTCTGCATTTATGCATGGCAGTACATGAAGTGTAAATGTGTATTTACTGGTCAGATTCTGTGGGCAAGGTTTGACAGTACCGTAGCTGAAATTAACTGGATGTATGTTTTCGCTCAGTGTGTGTGTGTGTGTGGGGGATCTATAGGTGAGATAAATTACGTGGTTTATAATATAACCAAGTAGGCCTGACCACTGTTCAGTGATAGTCTATTGTTAGTAATACTATTACTTTGAATTATTGAACAGTAGATCTACAGTCGTGCAGTGAGCTTGACATCATCAGTCATCAGTGTGTTGGCACAAAGTCAAAGGCATCACAGAAGAGACGTTAATTGTCTCAGCTGGGGGGCAGTGCCAGTCTCCAGTTTCCTTTTTTAATGGCCTGGGAAAGAATGATAGGCATTTGAGTTCTCTGCGGCATGTAAAATAAGAAAACATATTTAATACTGACATGGTAATACTGATGAGCTCTGTGACTTTCTAACTTCTATTCTGGCTCTTGAGCTGATTGTTGAAATTTTGAGCTTGTCAATCGACTCAGTGTCAGTAATGCCACAGTGTCACACTCACAGTCAGTGGTCAGGCCAGTCATGATCTTGAAACCTGGCCATCCAGACAGTTTCTAACAGAGTTTGTATTGTCTTAATTACAGTTCAGCTTCTACAGTTCTTTTTGATGCTTGAGTGTGACTGAGTGAATCCAAGAATGCAGATGGGTCAGGCATGAACATGGATATCATCCATCAGACGGAATGAAAAAACCAAAGTCCCGTGTGATCGGGTACATTCCCCATGTCAGCAGAAACTGCTGTCCTGGCACAGTTGAGTGACCAGTTCTGCAGAAATTCCACCAATGTTCAGTGGCTTAGTAGTGGGCAGCTCAACTATTACAAGTTTTACTTTTAGTCACATGACACAGAGCTCTTGGTTTCCCTGGCAGTGAGACAAAGAGACTCAGACTTCACATAAAAAAAACTCAGATGCCAGTGTCTAAATAAGAAAGGTGTTGAATTAGCATTATTAACTGATTAACTTAAGTGATTCTTAAAGTAAGGATGTCTGGATACTATTAGCATTATTAACTGATTAAACTTAAAATGAGGAGATTTATAATTTGTACATTTTTTTGGGGTGTGTGTGTGTGTGTGTGTGTGTGTGTGTTGTGTGTGCTTTCATGCACATGTGTGAGAGAGGAGACACTCAGAGCTCAGACAGTCAGAGAAAAAAACAGATTTATACCAGTTTAAAAAAAAATCATTTATTGTCTTGGTTTCAGCACTATGGTCATGGTGTGATGGTGTAAAATTTGAGCGCTGGGGAGAGAATGTCACTTTCAGTTCAACATGAGTAAGTACTGATGTTTTTGTTTTAAAATTATTCAGTCTGCCCATTAGCTTATTGATTAAGTAAAGGTTGTCTGTCTGATGAGAAAAATATATATTAACTGAAAATTTTGGAAGCTGTCTGTCAAGCACAATGGACAAGATTGAATTATCTGTGAAAGAAAAAAATAAAAGTTTTTATAAAATACTGTGCACATACTGCAGAGCATGGAGATTGTGCAGTTGCTGGCCCTGACCCCTGACCCCCGACCATAGCAGACTGTATACAGGTTGTTTTAACATTGGTGCCACCAGTTTGCTTCAGATTTGCTTTGTTCCAGGAAAATGGTTATTGGGCTGATTTGAGTAATTCTTTCCACCCATACTCAGTACTTTTGCCAGAGAGATGTGAGCGATAAATTAAAAATTTGATGTGACAGGAAAAAATCTAATTTTTACCCAGCAGTGAAAAAAAATAAAAAAAAAAAACAAAAACCTCAGCAGCTTTGATTATTTTTTATCTTTAGTTATTATGATAAATACAAAACATTTTTAAATACCATTATATTGTAGGTGTATAAATTTGCATTGAATGACAGATAACTTCATGAAATATACTAACTTAAAAAGCCGTCAGTGCCCTGAGCCCTCACATCATACATATTAACCTAAATACAATATTCTATACACACAATGACACATAGAGGACAGTCCTACCAAAACAATTTAATAAAGGATTAATGCCCCCACCCCACAAAACCCCACACACACAAACACCACACACAACACACGGACTGCAGAAAAAATGGGGATTTATAATAGTGGGGGAGAAAAAATGTGAGAAGAGAAAGGTTTCTTTTAGGGCTTTAAAAAATGACCCGGGGTTTAGCGTGTCTAAGGTCTTTGGGAGTGAATTCCAGAGGGGGCCCAAAAACAAGAGAAAGTGCATGAACATAGATAGTAAGATACCCTCCATCAGACAGGTTGAAAAACTATGACTGTATGACTATGAGTCAGACTACTAGTACTAGTAACTGTACACTCAGGTCACTCGACAGTAAATCCATGCATTACATATTAAAAAAAAATAAACACTCACAATCTGTCTCTCTGAGCACACACAGTGATGGACTGGGATTTGGATTTGGACTCAGGCTTATTGCATATATGTATCTCAAGCCTGACAGAGAAGAGGTAGTCGTTAGTTAAGGTTTGAAAGTTGACAGGGTTTAGTAATACTAATAGTATGACATACAGAAAATGGGAGCCTATTTCAGACTACAAGGCCAGTAAGAAAAGACATTTGGAACTTCTTGCCTCTGATCAGATGCAAAAAATACATGACTATGTTATACGTTACAGTTTTAAATGGTTTTATTTTTGTATTATTATTTGTTCCCAATGGTATGGGATTTATCTGCTGCACAAAGCTGGGATCCGATGCCATAATATTTTAGCCCATGCATCACCGATTCGTATAATTTAACTCAGAATTAAGTCAGATGCACTGAAACTTAGCACAATACCAGTATGCATTATGATTCTGTACAGCGTGTCATTTGCATGGTTGTTTTAGCCTGGTTGTGGCTTTTTTTTGTGTTTTTGTTTTGGGGTGTGTGTGTGTGTGTGTGTGTGTGTGTGTGTGTGTGACAGAGCTCAGAGAGAGTACATACTACACATACAGTATGTAATGTGTGTGGGCATCACTATCACTGTATCAGTCATGAATACAGTCTTCAGTATGGTCAGTAATGGTTGTGACCCGTAAAGTTGCATTACTAACATAGTGTCCTCAGGGATTTTGGCAAGCAATGTTGCAGATCAAGCCTCAGCCCTTAAACCTTAGAGTGTGATTAATACTGTCATTAGTGTCAATCTCAAACGTTTCCACTTTGACCTGGAATAGGGCAATGCATTATTCACCAGGGCCTGCAATTCTGTGTTTTCATTTTCACTCTTTCTGCTATTTTGGCTTTATTTTTTTTCCAAATCTCCTTCAGACATATATTTGTCCAGGTTGATAAATCAGACTTTTGATAATAATACACTGTGATTTGGTTCATCTCTTTGGGAAAAACAAAAATGGATTTTTGTGATTTTTTTATTTCGATAAAAATTATATGGTGTTTTAAATTTTTGATGAAGTCAGTTAGTTAACTACCCTAAGACATTGCTGGCTTATGCTTTTTTTTTCATTCATTCAAAAGGGGGAAATTTTTTGATGTTTTTCATCTTGTATTTGAAGCATGTGAAACTTTGTTTAGTCATTCTTGACTGGTTGCGTTTTATACTGACTCATTTGGAAAATTTTTTTTTAAAAAAAATTTTTTTTTTTTAAAATTTTTTTTTTTAAAAAAATTTTTTTTTAAAAATTCCCCAAAAAAAAATAAAAAACAAAACCAAAAAAACCCTTTTTTCCCCCCCCCCCAAAAAAAAAAATTTTTTTTTAAAAAAAAAAAAAAAAAAAAAAAAAAAAAAAAAAAAAATTTTTTGGGGGTTTTTTTTTAAAAAAAAAAAATTTTTAAAAAAAAAAAAAAAAGGGGGGAAAAAAAAAAATTTTTTTTAAAAATTTTTAAAAAAAAGGGGGTTTGGTTTCCCCGGGGGGGAAATTTTTAAAAAAAATTTTTTTTTGGGGGGGGTTTTTTCCCTTTTGGGTTTTTTTTTTTAAAAAAAAAAAAAGGGAAAAAAAATTTTAAATTTTCCCAAAATTTTTTTTTAATTTGATTTTTGTTTTTTTTTTTTTTTGGGGAAGACAAAATATTCCCATTAATTGGGTAAGGACAAAATCAAAAATCTAAAACAAAAAAAGTTTTAAAAAAATTAAAGGCGGGGGAATTTTAAACCCAAACAACGGGGTTTCCCCCATGCTTCAAATACAAAGATGAAAGACATAAAACCCTTCCCCCGGAAAAACAAAAAGCTTTAACCCCCCCCCCCAACCCAAAGGGCCCCTTACCCTAGTTAAAACTGGGGGTAAACTTCATAAAAAAATTAAATCACCAAATATATTTTCGGAAAATAAAAATATCAAAAAAACATCCATCTTTTTTTTTAAAAAAAGAAAATGAACCAAATCACAGTGTTTTATTAAAAAAAAGTCCTTGGATTTATAAAACCGGGAAAAAAATTTATATGCCCGGAAGGAGATTTGGGAAAAAAAAAAAAAAGGCCAAAAATACCCAAGGAAAAAAAAAGGGGAAAAAATGAAAAAAAAGAATTCCCGGGCCCCCCGGGGAAATAATGAAATTGCCCTTTTCCCCAGGTAAAAAGGGGGGGAAACGGTTTGAAAAAATTGAATAATGAAAAAAGTATTAATAAACATTTCTAAGGTTTAAGGGCTGAGGCTTTGTTTCTCCCCAAAAAGGTTTGGGCCAAAAACCCCTTGAGGACACTATTTTAGTAATGAAACTTTACGGGGTCACAACCATTACTGCCCAATACTGAAGAACAAAAATTCATGACTGTTTACATTTGTTTGTCCAAACCCAAATTTTGGGGTATTTGATTTTTTTCCCTTGGGAACAATTCGGTTAAACCCCACACCCCACCCCCACACAAAAAACACAAAACACAAAAAAAACACAACACACACACACACCACACAACAAAAAAGCCAAAACCCAAGGCTAAAAAAAAACCCATGAAAAATGCCCACGCGAAACAGAATAAAACAAGGTTTGGCAATTTTCGGTTTGCCCGAGTTTTATCTCATCAGGGGAAAAATTTTGGGAGGCCCCATTTTGGCAAAATAAACCCATCCCGGGCAAATAAAATAAAAAAAAAACCCAAAAATTAACTTTCTTTAAAAAATTTTTTTTTGCTTGACCAAAAAGGTTCCAAAGGGCTTTTTTTACCCTTGACCCCCAAAAAAGGGCCCCCCTTTTTGGAGGTTAAAGGGTAATTCTCCCGGAATTTTAAAACCTTCTAAGACTACCTCTTCTCTTCCCCCGAAAACTATTTGTCCGGTTTTCCAAATCCAAATCCCAGTACCCTGTGGTGTTTCCAAGGAGCGTTGGGATGTTTTTTTTTTAAATTAAGCGGGTTTCCATAGGTGTTTTTTGTCAACCTCTGTCAAATTTGCCCTTTGGGATGGTCCCCTTACTATTATGTTCTTTCCCACTTTCTCTTGTTTTGGGACCCCACATTTTGGAATTTCACTCCCACAAGCCCTTGGGGGGAACACTGCTAACCGGGGAATCTTTTAAACCCAAAAAACTGAAGAAAAAATTTCTTTTTCCCCCATTTATTTCTGCCCCCACCCAGTTCAATACCCAGTTTCCTCCCCCCGGGGTCAATGTGGGGTGTGTTTTTGTGTTGTTTGTTGTGGGTGTGGGTGGGTGGGGTGCATATAATGCCTTATGTAAATTGTTTTTTGGTTAGGATTTTGTCCTCTATGTGTCATTGTGTGTTTTGGGAATATTGTATTTAGGTTAAAAATGTTATGTTTGGTGGGGGCCCCTAAAGGGGCACTGCCCCCCGGCCCTTTTTTTAAAAGTTGGGTTTTATTTCATAAAGGGTTATCTGTCATTCAATGCAAATTTTTTTTCCCACCTACAATTTTTAATGGAAAATTTAAAAAATGTTTTGTATTTATAAATAATAATTTAAAGATAAAAAATAATCAAAGCTCCCTAAAAGGGTTTTTTTTTTTTTGGTTTTAGTCATGTGGGAAAAAAATTAGATTTTTTTCCTGCCCCACTTTCAAAATTTTTAAATTTATCGCCCCACTTTTCCCCCTTTTGGAAAAAAAGTCCCCCTGATTTATGGGTGGAAAAGGAAATTATTTCAAATAACCCCCCCCAAATTAACCTTTTTTCCCGGGAAACCCAAAGCAAATTTTAAAGCAAATTTGGTGGCCCCCAATTTTAAAAAAAACCCTTTTTTAAAACCAGTCTGTTTAATTTTTTCCGGGGGTTTTCAGGGGGGCCCCAGGGCCAAGCAACTCCCCACCAAATCTCCATGCTCTCCCAGTATGTGCACAGTTTTTAAAAAAAATTTTTTTATTTTTTTTCTTTCACAAAAATAATTTTTCAATTTTTGTCCATTGTGTTTGCCCAGACAGCTTCCAAAAAATTTTTCCATTTTAATTTTATTTTTTTCTCCATCAGAAAAGCCCAACCCCTTTATTTAATTTTCAAAAAAGCTAAGGGGCGGGACTGAAAAATTTTTAAAAACAAAAACATCAGTACTTACTCTGTTGAACTAAAAGTGACTTTTCTCTCCCCAGGGGTAAAATTTTACACCATCACACCATGACCATAGTGCTGAAACCAAGACAATAAATGATTTTTTTTAAAAGGGTATAAATCTGTTTTTTTCTCTGACTGTCTGACCTTTTTCTCCCCTCACACCTCATGCAAGCACACAAACCACACAC
>JABMCL010003311.1:0-11046 GCA_018857735.1 Alviniconcha marisindica | reverse complement strand
CCTGGGCTGTTCCAACACTGACACTACAAGGGAACCAGGTTTTGGCTGCGTCCAACATATTGACACCAGCGAACACCAGTTGGGCTTGTCACAACACATTGACACTAGCAAGAACCCCCGGGTTTTGGCTGCGTCACAACATATTGACACCAGCAAGAACACCAAGGTTTGGGCTGTGTCACAACGCATTGATACCAGCAAGAACACCAAGACTTGAGGCTGTGTCACAACACACTGACACCAGCAAAAAACCAAGGCTGGGCTGTCACAACATATTTACACCAGCAAGAACACCAAGGCTTGGCTGTGTCAAAACACATAGACACCAGCAGGAACACCAAGGCTTGGGCTGTTTTAAAAACACATAGACACCAGCAGGAACACCAGGGCTTGGGCTATGCGAATCATAACACATAGACACCAGCTGTGTCATAACACACTGGCACCAGCAAGAACACCAAGAATCGGCCTGTGTCACAGCACACTGGCACCAGCAAGAACACCAAGAACTGGCCTGTGTCACAACACATTGACACCAGCAAGAGCACCAAGACTACAGAAAAATGTTGTTATGCGCTGCATAGTCGTGTGGGGATTTTATCTTCAACCATGGCTATTAACTCCTCGAATAGCAGCACCCGCCCTCAAGAAATGGAGACAAATCCTCACAAGACGGCGTGTGGCTGTCCATGTGGCGGGATTAATGAACAAAAACGGCAACACATGCAGTTCTTGCACCCTGTGGAATGCATCCGTCAGGCCGGTGACTCCAAAAGTGGAGTTCAAGAACTGTGTGAAAGTCAAAGTGGCCTTCCTGGGCTCCCCGGCCCTAATAGTCCCTACGGTCTCTGTGGACGTAAAGCAACGTTGAACTATCTTAGAGCCCAGGAGCTGTGTGAAAGTCCAGGTGGCCGTCCTGGGCTCCCCGGCCCTAATAGTCCCTACGGCCTCTGTGGACAAAAAGCAAGATTGAACTATCTCAAAACTCAGCAGCTGTGTGAAAGTCCAGGTGGCCGTCCTGGGCTCCCCGGCCCTAATAGTCCCTACGGTCTCTGTGGACGTAAAGCAACACTGAAGTTGAACCCCCAGTGTTTTCAACTGGGGAACGCTGCAACAGCAACGACATTCGTCCATGAATTCACCCATCATTCCATTGATCGTTTTAGCTGATGCATGCATTGATCCATTTATCCATCCATCCGTCCATCCGTTCGTTCATATACCAGGTGACCCTCAGAGTGTTCAGCTGATAAAGGCTACAACAATAATAATAACGATAACAACGACCACTTAAGTCAGTCTCGAAATATCCCTCCCGGGTTCTCGTCCGGTCGCCGTACCAGTCTACCGTTCACTCACGTTGCCAGCAGAAACGGCTTGTTCTTCGCACTGACCGACCAGATTAGGTGTAAATCTGAAGTACGAACACAAAACATGCTCGCGGTCATTTTCCCGGTCCAGGCGCGCAGCGCATAAGAATGCTTCTTTGTTTCAGTCCGGATGTTACTCGTAGCTGTTGCTGACTGCTGAGGGTTTGAGCTTTTCAATTTCTGTAGACCGGGGTCTGAAGACCCCAATACAAAAACTGATTGTGTGAGCCGCCCCCCTCCCCCCCCCCCCCCCCCCCCCCCCCCCCCCCCCCCCCCCCATTTTAATTGTGTGTGTGTGTGTTGTGGGGGGGGGGGGTCATCTCCTGAAAAATGGAAAAAAAGGGTGCCGTTTTCCCGAGAAAAAAAAATTTAAACAAAAACATGAAACTTTTTAAAACCGTATATTTCTGATTAATTTTTTGGAGAAATAAGGAAATGCCACAAGGGGTAAATGCATCATTTTTTCTTGCGCTGTGACCCTTTTTTTTTTGGAAAAAAATCGCGACATTTCATCCCCCCCATTTGTGCCCCGGCTTTGGGAGGTTAGCTGATGCAGATTTTCTTTGGAATCGTTCATGATTGAAAAAACGGGTTTTCATGAGAAAGAAGGGGGCCCAGTTTTAATACAAATGGTATTTATTGGTGTTGTTTGTATTAACAGCCCAAACAAAGGAAAATAATCAGTGCCCGCACGTTACCGATGGTGTCTTCTGAGGGGTTTTAAAATTTGATTGTTCACAACAAAACAAAAAAAATTCTTTTTTTCATCGCTTGGAAATAACCCTTTTCACATTTTTAATGCTTGTTTGAGACATGAGAGAGATAGAAATAAATTACAGTCATTTTCAGGGGGTGGTTGACGGGGGCTTCATGTGAAAACCGGCGAGCACACAAAACAATTATTTCTGTTTTGTACCATTGACTTCGACCTCCCCTAACTTCCAGTCCAAATCAGCTGACTTGCGGCAGCAACGTTTGACCCTTTTTGCGCTGTGCGTGGTGTATTATTTTACTAAAAAAGGGAAAGCACGTGGTGCTTCAGGGGGAGGGATGTAACGCTCGTGAAACTATTTTTTCCCACTCGGCTAGTGTTTTTTTTTGCAACCTTTTTGTAACCAAAAACTGGTAGTGTGGTGCACACCATGAGCCTTTTAAATGCGAAAAAATGGGATTTATTTTCAAGGTCAAGGTCCATTTGGGGGCTTAATAATCAAAAAAAGTTTCTCAATTTTTTATTATTTCAAAAACCAAATGAGTCTTTTGCCCCAAAAACTAAAAAATGAGTGTAGATCATAAGCAAAGAAGTGTCCATTAAAAATTTTGGGGATTGCTGTGTTCAAGGTAAATTCACGCCGGGTTAAAAAATTCAGTTAATGTTGTTTGGATATATTTTATGATCGCTGAACTTTGTAACCAAACCCATAGGGGAAACATCAATAAGCCAGACATCATATGCGAAAAATGGGTTTTTCTTAAGGTCAAGGTCCCGTAAATTTTGTTCATACAATAAAAAACTATTTTATTATATGTTCGAAATGTTTTGGGGCACCAATTAGTTTGACGGATTTTAACTAGTTTGACAGTGCAGTTCATAAGCTGAGGTTTTGAAGTGCATTTCAATAAGCTGAGTTCTTTGTGAAAAAATTGCTTTCTGTTTTCAAATTAAGGTCACATAAGGCGAACTTCAGGGAATTTTTGCCCGGGCAAACCATCGGTCAACTTAGTATGGTTTTGCATCAATAGGAGTATCATCAAAAACAGAAGCAAGGGAAAAAAATTTTTTAAAAAAATTTTTTTTAATCCTTTTTTGGCCCCAAAAAGGGGCGGGTTTTTTTAAAGGGGGGCAGAGAATATGGCTTTGGGGGACTGTGGACTAGATTTCTGCCACTCTTGGGTATCCCGATATCTAAAACAGGGGCATACCGGTTCCAACAAGAAAAAGGGGAAAAAACATTTCTTTTGATGAATATACTTTTTTATTAAGTTTTTGGTCAATGGTTAAATGGTTATTCTTATATTTTTTTGTACTTGTGATGAGTCACATAACTGTGAGACGATTATAATTAAGTCGATGGGTTTTAACTTTAGAAAGCAAGAAACAATTTTCCCCTGACATTATATATAGGTTCAGACCAAGTTTGTGAATGCATCCCCCCCCCTCCCGCCTCCAAATTTCTTTGGGGGGAAAAGAAAAGAAAAAGAAAAAAACTAAGGAAAAGAAATGTGAACTATTTTGAAAAAGACATTTAAACCAAAATCGTTAAAGAGGGAGGAAAAAAAAATAAAAAAAATGTATTTTCGTATTATTTATTAATTAGGAAATTTATAATAAAAAAAAAGGCAAGGTCAAACTGGCCACGAGCCACTCTTTTTCATGCATTTTTGGGCTTTGAAAAGGGACAGACCTATGGTAACAAAGAACAATAACCAATTCCTGTCACCTTCAATTTATTCTTTATTTATGAAAACAAGAGATTCAAGCTTTCATTCCCCAAAAAAAGCATTAAAAAAAAATTTACCTTTGAAATTTTTCCCCTTTTCACTTTTGCCCCTTTTCAGGAGAATGACCCCCGTGTGTGTGTTGTTGTTTTTGTTTTTTTGGGGGGGCTAATAATCAAAAATTGGAAAATTTTCAAAGGGAACGCTTAAAGCTTTCTGAGAGACGGGGGGGAGCCTGGGGCTTTTCCGAGAGCATAATTCCCTCTTCAGCTGAACTAAGTGTTTTATATTCGTGCAGATTACCGTGTGGTCAGGAGACAAAAAACACGGAGAGAGAGGAGAGGGGGAGGGGGGGAGAGAGAGAGAGAGAGAGGGAGAGAGAGAGAGAGAGAAGAGAGAGAGAGAGAGAAGAAGAAGAAGAAGAAGAAGAAGAAGAAGAAGAAGAAAGCAATAGAAAACGGAATCAACACACAAGGGAGTTAATTAGCGCTCGAAAACAGAAAACGGAAACGGAAACCTTTCATTCCACTGAGGCACTGGACAGGAAAACAACATAGCTCAACCAAAAACAGATAAATGGTTTAGCTTTTCATCTAAAAAAAATTAATGTTCTTGTTTTTTTGTTTGTTTTTTTATCGTTTAACTGTTGTTTAAGTCGTTTTGTAGCTTGATAAAGGGGATTACCCTGAAAATTTGCAGGACTGGGTGTTTTTGTCTTAATAAATAGCGTTCTTTTGAACCTTTTTATGTGCTTGGATTTCATTCCATCGTCTGGAGCACCTCCCTGGAATAAGCAGTGAGGATATTGGCAGACAAAAGCAATGCCCAGTGTTTAGTCGGCATCGATTGTTTCATCCCGACCGACTGCTAGCGAGCTCTGATCAAGTTTTCAAATATAATCCCCACTTCGCAAACCATCCCCCCCCCCCCCCCCCCTCCCCCACCCCCCCAACCCTCCCCCCCCCACCCCCCCCCCCCCCCCCCGTTCCCCCCTTCCCCCCCCCCTGTAATGAGGAAGCAGAGGAAAAGCAGAGGCATGAGATCGAAGGGAAATGAAAAGAAAACGGAAAACGACCCTACGAGTTCCCATTGATCCGTTTGCCCCGTTTTTTCCCCCCCCGCAGGAACAAAGACCGCGAGGGCGATTTCACGCACCGGACAACAAAACAGCGGTTGTCCGTCACAATTGTCCCCCATGCATACCTGGTGCCCTTGCTCCCTTTTCTCTTTTCCTCCTCCCTTCTTCATCCGCCTCCACCCTCCCCCCCCCCCCCCCCCCCCCCCCCCCCCCCCCCCCCCCCCCCCCCCCCCCCCCCCCTCCCCCGCCCCCTACTCAATCCCACTTTCCCGTATTTTCTTTTTGCTGCTGCCATTTTCCCGTATTTTCTTTTTGCTGCTGCCACTTTCCCGTATTTTCTTTTTGCTGCTGCCACTTTCCCGTATTTTCTTTTTGCTGCTGATACTGTAGCCGTGTGTATATATGTGTATTTTTTCCCCTCTGAGCATGCAGAGAATCAGACGCTTTTGATTTATTCGGTCGACTTTGAATTCAGCAGTGAGTTTAATTGTTGCTGTGTGATTAAGGCTGTCGTCAACAGTGAGTGTAGTTGTGCAGATTATTTTCGTTTAAATAACGCAGTCTGCTTTACACTTACACTACATCTCTTTTTCTCTCTACTGTACCTGCTTCAAGCCAGTACGTTACACTGTCTCTACTTGAGGCTGTTTTGCTTCACTTACAAATCCGTTTGCTTTTATTAATGGGCCTTAATTCCTATCTGGCTTCATTTTAACTCTTTTCTTTTTTCCAAGTTTTTTTCCAGTAGCACTTTTTCGGTGAGTTTAAATTTAGGAATGGTTTTTTTTTCGTTTTTTTCTGTTTTGCGTTGCTTCCTTTTTTTTTGTTTTTTTGTTTGTTTTTCCTTTTCCCTTCTTCTTTATTTGAATTTTGAACAGATCAAAAAGCTGAAACAAGAATGACTGCTAGGTTCAAAAACAAGATCCAAACACTTGACTAGAATCAAAAACAACATAGCTCGGCCAAAAACACGAGGTTCCGAAGGGTGTTTTTTGGGCCCGTGCTGCGTGGGCGCGTGCGTGGCTGCGTCGTGGTTTTGGGGGGTGGTGGTGTGTGGGGTTGGGGTGCGGTGGTTTGTGTTTTGGGGGGTTTGTGTGTGTGTGTTGTGTGTGTGTGTGTGTGGGGGTGTGTGTGTGTGTGTGTGGGGGTGTGTGTGTGGGGTGTGTTGTGTGTGTGTGTGTGGTGTGTGTGTGTGGTGTGTGTGTGTGGTTGGGTGTGTGTGGTGTGGTGTGGTGTGTTGGTGGGGTTGTGGGGTGGTGTGTGTTTTGTGTGTGTGGGGTGTTGTGTGTGTGTGTGGGTGTGTGTGGTGTGTGTGTGTGTGTGTGTGTGTGTGTGTTTTGTGTGGTTGTTTTTGCTTCCCCCTTTTTTAGTTTTTCAGTTTCTTTGTTTAAGTGTCGTTTGTAACTTAAAAGGGGATTACCCCCAAATTTGCATTGTGTTTTGTCCAATAAAAAGCGTTTTTTTTGAAACCCTTTTTTGTCTTTTGGGTTTTTAAAAAAAAAAAATCATTGAAGTCTATGGGAAAAATCAAAAAACCAAATAAAAATGATAAAAACCCCCACACCACACACCACACACCCACCCACACCCCACACAACACACCAAAACACAACACACCACACACACCCCCCAACACACACACCACACACCACCCACACACACACACCACACACACACACACACACACCCCCCCCACCCACACACAACAAAACACACACACACACACACACACAAAAACACACAACCACACACACCACAAAAAACACACACACAACCAAAACACACCCCACCAAACAAACACACACAACAAACACACACACACACACCACACACACACACCCACACCAAAAACACACAAAAACACCCCACACCACACCACAAAAACACACACACACACACACACACACACACACACACACACACCCCCACACACAAAACACACCCACACACACACACCCCACACACACACACACACACACACACACACACACAACACACACCACACACACACACACCCCCACAAACACACCAAAAAAAAACACAACACACACACACACACAAACCAAAAACAAATACCCAATTTTTCCTTTTTTTATTGATAAAGGGGATTACCCCGAAAATTTTGAGTTTGTTTTGCCCAATAAATAGCGTTCTTTTGAACCTTTTATGTTTTGGATTTTGAACAGATCAGTTGAATGTCTATGGTAATTATGCCCAAAACACAAAATAAAAAGAAGAAAACCCCACAACACTCCAAAAAAAACAACCCCAAAAAAAAAAAAAACCCAAAGCTTTCCTTTTTCTATTTATAAATTTTTTTCAGTGTTTATTTTTTTTTATTACCCCCCGTCCCCCCCCCCCTTTCCCCCCCCCCCCCCCCCCCAGCCCCCCCCCCCTCCCCCCCCAAGAAGGGGCTTATGCCAAAAATTTGCGCATTTTTTTATCCCCTTTAAAAAAGGCCCCCTTTTTCCGTTTTTTTTTCCCGAAAACATTAACCGTGAACCTTATTTCAGAAATTTTAACCATTAATTTCTGTTTAACTTCTGATAGCAATAGTTTTGTCGAATGTTGTTGACTTCCCTTTTTATTTTTATTTTTTTAGTTAATATACTCCAAGATACCATAATTATAATCTCAACATTCTAGAGACATTATGTCAAAGGTGCACTTTTTTTAAATAACTTGAATATTTGCGAAAGCGTATTAAACACAAACACATTTTTTTAAATAAACCCATTTATTCACAACTTAGTTGATGCATAATGTGAATACATTAATATCAATACTTACTTCTCACCAAAATGACTACAACATGAAATTATAAATGAACACAACAAAGAACTGAGTCGCCTACAGGAACTTTTACCTGGCATGCGAGTAAATACAAGGGACATAAGTTCCACCAAAGGCAAAGGATCAAGTAGGCTGCATATCTGGGTGAGTTACGCCCATTGTATGAATCAATAAACCCCAAGGGAAATTTTGCCTCGCTCAATACCCAGCAAAAAAGTCCGGGTCGCCAAGGAACTTTTCCCGAAAATTTTTCTGAAACCCCAGCATTTATTAAATTTTCCCCTTGGACGGGGGTTAAGGAAAAAGGGGGGAGGAGGGAGGGGGGGGGGATTGGGTATAGGTGAATGGGGGTCAAAAAAAACAGGGGAAAGGATTTATTCGTTGGGAAAAGGGGGGTTATTTTTATGTAACAAAATCTGTACCAAAATTACATGGAACGTCTCGGGCACGGGGAAGAACGTTTGTCCCTATTTATGCCCAGCCAACATATGGGATTTTTTGGGGCCCCCATTCAAGCCCAAATTTGAAGAGATCAAAATTTCGTCGCTGAGCAGTTCTGTGGCCGCCCAACTGAGAACGTTTAGCAGGAAAGGGCTGAAAACTTTGTTTTCCGGAAATTTTTTTGGATGGAATTTTTAAATGTAATTTTTTGGGGACACACAAACACACACACAACCCACACACACACCCAACAAAACCACACCACACACCCCACACACCCACAAACGCACACACACGCCCCAACGCACAAAACCCCCACACACAAAAACCCCACACACACACCACAAAAACACACCACACCAACCCAAAACCCCACCAAACAAAGAAAAGAGGGGAGAGGAGAGAGGGGGAGGGGGAAGGGGAGAGAGAGGAGAAGGAAAAGCCCAGGAGAGGAGGAGAGAGAGAGGGGGTTAAAAAATAAAAAAAAATTTCCCAAAATATTACGGAATAAAAAACTTTAAGTCAAAACAGTCATCGGAAAAAAGGGGAGACAGGGAGGTTAAAATTTTTAAAGAAAAAGGGTTTCGGAAAACCCCAACAAAACTACAAAACCCCTTTTATGGGGTTCCCCTCGTCCCATCCGGGGGTTTAAACTAATAAGTAAGCAAAAAAAACCTTTGCAGTATACAAAACAAAAACAAAAACGGTTTACTTTTTCGAAAAGTAAGAAAAACAGCGTTTCATTTTATAATTTTTTCAGTCCAGTGGTTTTATAACAATTTATGAAACTAAAACCGCTTTAACCCCAAAAACCGAGGATTTTTCCCTCTGGTGGAGTTCAAAACCCTTTAAAAATCTACACGGGGGGCCGGGTTGAGATTTAAAAAACCGTAGGCGACTTAGGTTTTTGTTGTTGTACCTGCGTTACGTATTTCAAGCGCTGTTTAACTCCCTTGTGTGTTGATTCTGCACGAGCGCTGTGGGCCTCGTTCTGTTTCGGCCTCGTAACCCCAAAACCTGTTAACAGTGGAAGATACAAGCGTGAATACGATTATTTATGGAAAAGTTCAAATTTAAAAAGCTGAAGTTCATCCATCGCTCCCTGACTGGTTGGTTGAATGGACAGAATCAAACGTGTGTTTTTTTTGTGTTTTTTTAACGTTATGTAAACGCATAATGGCAAATACCAAAGAAAAAAGGCAGCAGGCTGCACACACCACCTACCAACTATCACCTATGGATTTATCTATTCACTGACTGAGTCAATCGTCCATCGATTCCTTCATCCATCGATCACTGATTGGTTGGTTGACGCACGGATTCTAGACCATGGCTGATGCATGATGCTGGACCATCGATTAATTTCTCCGTGAATCCCTGATTTTTTGTAAACTAAACCCTTTTCACTTTTTATTATACCCTTCCCCCCCCCCCCCCCCCCCCCCCACACACCCCGCCCCCACCCGCCCCCTTCACCCCTTTCAACCTTTTCAGCATAGTCTCGCGTTGACGTCCACCCACATTCTCTTTCTCTAACTTACCTCGTTGCTGCTTGTCGGGAAGCTCCGAGCGAACTCGTTCGGTGAATGGAGTCTGCCGCCATGAAGAGCCTGTGTGACGTCATCACGTTGATGACGTTTTCAGCGCGGCGTCTTCTCACGTCATCATTCCTGATTCGGGTGAGTCAGCTGTGGATCATAGCTCTGGTTTTTCCTTCTTGTAAGCATCCACCTGTTACGCTGGACGTTTACAGCCCCAAAATGAGTTCAGTTCGGTGTTGCTTTACGTCCACAGAAACCGAAAGTTTATTAGGGACGGGAGCCCAGGACAGCTCATGACCTCTGACCCCCAAAATGAAAGGTGCCAACTGATGAAAGCTCATATGCTATCAGGGGAGATCACTGGAGAACATTTTCAGTCTCTGGAATCTTTGGTACAAAAATGTGCTACTTTCTGTAATTTGGTTGCACAGCTTAGCGTGCTAAATTCATGATAAACGAATGTCACAACTAGCGGCCTACATCGGCAATATCTGTGTTTGAGTTGTTTCATGTGATGAATGTGGGGGTTGACAGTTAGGGCGACGCTCAACCATCATAAAATGTCGAACGTTGTCAAGGAGAGCAGTTTCAAGGACAAGTATCATCAGAAACTTGGACTCATTACTCATAGAATTATAGTTCTACGTCTATGAGAATGTGTCACGAGCTAAAAGTGACTCACCGATACTGTCTATTTCCGGGTACACCATGCCCCCCCTTTTTCGACCAAGAATTGGGCCCCCCTGGGAGGGACGTGTTTTCGAATAACAATTTGGGAAGATGGGTTTTTTTTTATTTTTTTTTTGGGTTTTTTTGTTTGTTTGTTTTTGCTGCTCTTTTTTTTGTGTGTGGGGGTGTGTGTGTGTGTGTGGTGTGGGGGTGTTGGGGGTGTTTTGTGTTGGGGTGTGTGTGTGTGGTGGTGTGTGGGGGTGTGGTTTTGGTGGTGTTTTTTTTGTTTGGGTTGGTGGTTTTTAGATATGACGCCCAAAGCAAAGCGCCAAAAAAGGTTTGTGCAAAGGGTTTCCCCGAAAACTGCCGTATAGCCAAAGTTTAAAATATTTAGGTTGTGTTTAAATGAGCTTTTCTGAGATCATCGCGTTGTTCTCCAAAAGCAGGACATCAATTTCAGGAAAGTGAGGGTATTTTTCAAAATTTGTCTGTTTATTCTCAGGACCGCGAGTGAACCTGTCCGAATGATAATTAATAGACCACTCCATGCCATCCGTCAGTCAAAAGCAAAAAAAAAAAAAAAAAAACGTCCCCGCCTATCAGCGGTTTTATATTAATGAGGCTAAACCGGGAAAAACAAAGTACCAAAAGTTTAAATTTATTTTTTTTTTGTGGTAATTTTTTTCTAGATTTTAGGAAATCGCATGTGGGGTGT